>JAPYKT020000001.1:2497500-2560000 GCA_028749325.2 Caryopteris x clandonensis
CTGTATATAAGGCGAGTAAATTAAATATGCAAGAAATTGAAAGACCTGATCATTTGGTTGGTGGTACACTCCATGTCCCCCCCTTTCGGTGCCCGGTAATATTTACAATGCAAGCAATGTTATTTTGGTTATTTTATCGTTATTGGTAATATTTACAGTGCACACCCAAATGTAATGCATCTACTAATTAACTAGTAAAATATATGTAACAGGTGGAATATTGATAGCAGTTTTGTGCACACTAGTAGGCGTCAGGTAAGGTTTTTCGAGAAATATTAGATAAATTGACACATGACCAGGTTCGATTTATTACTTCATTTTAATAATTCTTATATATAACAATTAAAAACACAAGAGGTGGAACTCAAAGAAGACAACAAAAAACGTCAGGAAATGTCGGGCAAGGTGAAGGAAGAGGCCGCCGAACTAGAAGAAATCGAAGTTGTGGTACAAGAGGTCATTTGTAATAGGCGTGAATATAGATTAATTCGATCCAAATAATTATTTTTATTTACTTATCTGAAAAAAAAAAGTGATTGATCGACATAAAGAAATAACGACAATTCAATTATATTTTATTTTAAATAATTTTTTTCATCTTAAATCATAAATTTCAAAAGTAAATTATTATGATGTTATTTAATATATATTTTATATATTTAATTAATAAATAAAATTATATATATCTATATATAATATATAAAACAAATAAAAAAAACGTCACCTTGATTTTTTTTAAAATGTCACGTTTATTTAATTATTTTTATTTACTTAATAAATAAAATATATATATATATATTCAATAAATATATTTAGAATATATATATATATATATATATATTTTATAAATATATATTTATATAATAAAAGAAAAAAATTATAAAAACGTTAACTTAATTGAAATTGTAAGTGCAAAGAGAAGAAGATAGTGATTTATAAGCATTCAGGCCAAAGAAGTCAGGCATGTATTTAATTTGATTTAACAAAAGCCAGCAAAAAATTTAATTTGACAAGATCCATGCATGCGCATTTTATCACTTTGACAAAAAATATAAAGTGTGATATGATTGTACATAAATAATAAATACGTGTACAGTTTTTATCCATTTTATTTTATTATCCGTTTTATTTTATTACAAATACATTTTTATATATTATTAATATATATATATATTACTTTATTTTTACAATATGAATTAATAATTAAAATTTATTCTTTAATTTAAATAATTTTTTTATTATCTTAAATAAAATTATAATATTTTAGTTTTTTAAATTATAATTTAATTTATATTTTTATATAATTACTTAATAAATATATATATATATATTTTATAAATATATATATATCTATAAATAAATATATATATATATATTTTATAAATATATATATATATCTATATATAATATATATAATATAAATATATATATAAAACGTCACCTTAGGTGATGTTTTTTTAAAACGTTACTTAAGGCGACGTTTCTTCATTTTTTTTAATTTTTGGATATATATATATATATATTTATATATTATTATTATATACATATATTATTTATTTTCAATATGAATTAATAATTAAAAATTATTATTTAAGATAATTATTTTTTTATTATCTTAAATAAAATTATAACATTTTATTTTTTAAAATTATAATTTAATATATATTTTTATATATTTAATTTAATAAAAATATATATATACATATTCAAAATATATGTTATTAATTTAATAAATAAAAAAATATGATAAATATATATATAAAAACGTCACTTAAGGTGACGTTTCTTCATTTTTTTCGTATATATATTTATTTATATATTATATATATATATATATATATATATTATTTACTTAAAAAATATGAATTAATAATTAAAAATTATTATTTAATTTAATAATTTTTTTATTATCTTAAATAAAATTATAACATTTTACTTTTTAAAATTATAATTTAATATATATTTTTATATATTTAATTAATAAATAAAAATATATATATACATATTCAAAATATATATTATTATTTATAAATATCTATTGTATTTTTATAAATACATATATATAATATATATATATATATTATAAAAATAAATTTAAATATTTTTTATTATCTTAAATAAAATTATAATATTTTAATTTTATGAATTATATTTTAATATTTATTTTGATATATTTACTTAATAAATAAAAAATAATATATATATACATAAATATATATATATATATTCAAAATGTGAAATTAGAGTATAAATATATATTTTATAAATATATACATATATATATTAATAAAAATATATATTTTAAAAAAAAAATATATATATATATATAATACAGATTATATATATATATGTGTGTTAGTGTGTCTATATATATATAATATATATATGCATGTATGATGTATGCATGTATAGTGTGTGTGTGTATATATATATATATATCATAAAAGAAAAAAAACGTCACCTAAAGTGACGTTCTTTGGTTTAAGTTTGAAATCGTCACCTCCGGTGTTGTTTTTTCGAAATAACGTCACAGCAGTGACGTTTTACCTATTTTTAAAAACTGTTTCAAAACATGCCTATTTCGTAATTTTTTTTTTCGCATTATTTTGAAAAAAAAACCATATTTCAATATGAGTCTGTTATTTTATATTGTTTAAAAAGTTTTCAATTATAATATTTTAAGTTTGAATTCATACTCTTTTTTAATAGATTAAATCTCTAGATGATGGTGTTTGCACTACATTGAATCTGAAGATCGGGCTACACTGCAAGATCTTTTCTGGACAAGTTCTCCAGAGTTCTCCAGCAGTGCCCCAGGAAAGAAGAAAAAATAAACCATGTTGTTAAGTAAGAAAAGAACTGAACTGAATATCCATGTCTTAAGGAGAATATATCACACAAAAAGAAGGACAAAGAAAAATCATTACATAATTTTGTAGTTTTAGACAACCTACATCAGATTTAAGTTTGAATTAATACTCTTTTTTTTAATAGATTAAATCTCTAGATGATGGTGTTTGCACTACATTGAATCTGAAGATTGGGCTACAGTACAAGATCTTTTCTGGACGAGTTCTCCAGAGTTCTCCAGCAGTGCCCCAGGAAAGAAGAAAAAATAAACCATGTTGTTAAGTAAGAAAGAACTGAACTGAATATCCATGTCTTAGGGAGAAAATATCACACAAAAAAAAAAGGACAAAGAAAAATCATTACTTAATTTTGTAGTTTTAGACAACCTACATCAGACAAAAGAGAAAAGAATAAGCCATTATATAATGATTAATTGGTTTATTTTAAGTACTGCAGTTTCAGCAATCTGACATGATAAAATAATTGTTAATAAAATATCTTGTTGGCATTAAAATATGCATTTTAATATTTCCTAATACATAGATTTTTTATGACATAATCATGTATAAATTATTAATATGTTTCCTTAAATAACTTATTGTTTCAGGAAAACTTCTTTGATCTGCATATTAACGAAAATATTTGTTTTTTGTTGCTAAATGAAAAGAAAATATTTGTTTTTCTTGCTAAATGAAAAAAAAAACAGAAATAAGTGAGATTTCGTGAAATATAATTAAAGGGTAACTTACTCGATTACGCAGCAATAATCATTGAAGCTCTTCAGGGACTGTGTACTGAAAATCTTGAAAAAGAAGATTTCAAGATTTTTTTTCCTGATTTAACATAACGAAACAAATATTAATGATTCACATAAACAATAGCTAAAAAAAAAAAAATACATGAATTTTACAAAAACTTAGCTGCTTTTTTTTTTTTTTTTAATAGCTTGAAATTGCAATAAGAATCATATCAGAAATCTGAGTAAGATCTGATATGCGAGTACGAACACAGATCTAAATCATCAAACCAGATCTTGAAATTTAACATCTGCATGTAGTAGATCTATATATGTACTGTGTTTCAAACTGATAGAGAGCATGTAAGGTTTTTTTTTTTTTAATCAATTTCCAAAGATTGATTGTACAAGAATAGCGAATAGCTTGATAGGTTGTCTAGTGTTTGCAATCTGAACATTGACCCTAAATTTTGCTAAATAAATTTCTAGAAAACGCAAAGATTTTTGTTGCATATGATGTAGAACATATTGATGTATGTAGCAACTTCGTTTATAAAGATCAAATGCTGAATCTTTATTCTGAGAAGATGCCTATCAATTAGAGGAACCGATTTGGGCGGCCCGTGCAGGCTGGGCCAGGCCGGTCCACCAATTCATCGGGCCTATAAAACCTGGCCCAGGCCAACCCACCTCAGGCCACTCGGCCAGCAGACCAAAAAGTTTCAACAAATTCTTAACATTTCTAATCAAACCTTCACTATGTTGAAAATTAACCAAGCATTCCTAAAACAAATAAGCATTTTCAGCAGTACATATATATGACTCCCCAGAAAATAGTTGATGACTCATAAGTCACACCCTACAAAAAACCTATTTTACAACTAGACAAAGCACAAGTAAAACATGATAAAGAAAAGAACTAGACAAGCACAAATAGTGAAATAGCATATGACAAAAAAGAGAGATGAAATCTTCATCAAAAGAGAACACAACATTAAAAGTGCAGAGAATAAGAATTAAAAGCTTTGGTGCGAGTTCAAAATCATAAACAACAAAAGCATAATAAGTTAAACTTGACACTAAATTTATGTCCTTTTGGGCTACCCCTCCATTCTATAATAAGGCTCCGTATAAGTTTACTGGAATTGGAAAGAATTAATTTTACTCCTAAATCGTACAAAACCTATTCAAATATCATAGACTCCCTTCCCATCCCAAGTTTCAAATCAAATCCCGATTGATCCCCTCTATGCTATGCTTCACTCTGTGTAGCTTTCTTGATTTTGCTTTATAAATGTTTATAAATATTCCATATGAGAGAATGCATGAGTTTCAAAACATCAAGTCGACAGGTGTATAAACAACTTAGGCCATCAGATTAACAATTTGACCCTAAGATCAATCCACTCCCCAATTCGGTTAACTGATGCAAGTAATAAGGTGATGTTTGGGTAAGAAAGAAACGTAACAATTCTCATCTCATCCTATATCCAATATCACCATAAGACAGAAAAATAAAATACCGTGCACAAAACCAAATATATAGGGAGAATCTAAAATATCCTAATAGTTACTCCGTCTGAAAGTGACATCTACATTCACCAAGAACAATCCATCTAAACGAACCAGTTTTTTCAAGATTCTCAATTCATTAAATCACCGTCCATAAAAGTACAGAAAAATTACTCTTTATAAGAAGATTCATCTCAGCTAACTATGATTTTGACCACTTCTTCAACAAGCACGCAGAAAGTAGCTACAAATCCATTTCCAGTTACCGGGTAATATGGCGGCGAAGCGGCGCTGGAAGTGTGGCTGAAGTCAGTCGGCGACCGGTGGTGGGCGATGGAGTGGTGGGCGGCGGAGGTTTTCGCTGTCTGTTCTTGTTCTATTTTCAATTTTGATATTTTCCTCTAGTTTAGGCATTAGTTCAAAAAATAAAAATAAAAAATAAAGCGGGCTGGCCAAGAGGCCCGTGGACCAAACGGTATAAGCCCAACAGATCCGCCAGCCCAATCAGGCCGGGCCATTGAGGCCCGATGTTTTTCGGATCTTTTTCGGCCCAGTCCATCATAAAATTTGGGTTCTCCAAGTCGGCTCATTGGGCGGCCTCAAATTGTCGGCTAATATGAAAATCGATTCTCTAGCTGATTAGAAAGTTGAAAGAAGAAAAAAAACAGTCAAAATAGTTGAAGAGAAGGAAAAAGGACTGGAGAGGTTACAGTGAGAGTCGTGAGATGAATAGAAATGGGCTTCAAGACTGTTCTTTAAACATTTGTTGGTTGAAAGAAAGACAAAGAAAATATAGGGTTCTCATTCCAAATGGAGAGAAGAGTGTGAGAGTAGAGTTGTTAAAATGGATCAGGTCTGATGAGCTAGTTCATCCTGCCCTGTAAAATAGGTGGGTTGGGCTAAGAATTTAACAGCGCAACGGGCTGGTTCGCGTGAACCGCGGGTTGGGATGGGTTGGGGCGGGCCAACCCGCGGGATTTTAAATTATTTTTTATTTAAAATATAATTAATCATAACATCCTAGTCCACACATGACCCACCACCTTCCCATAGCCTACCTACCCTCCCTATTTCACAAGTCAAAAAGATGTCTAAACCCTCAATTCAGTATTAATTTATTCTCTCCCCCAATTCCCAAATCCCAGTTATGAGACTCACAAAATGACACATAGCTCACAACCACCCTCCCTTACCCCCTACCTTCCCCCACCCCCAATTCCGACGACCATCAACATCGCCAGCACCGCCTCCGGCCCCACTCCTAATTCCGATGGCCCGTGGATTGACCTGCCAAACCGTAATCTGCTGACGAGTTGGGCTGGATTGGAGTTTTAGCAACCCGCCTTTTTTCTAGCCTACCCCGTCTCGTTAAAAGATGAGTTTGGTGGATTTTGACCTGCCCCACCTAGCCAGTCCGTCTTAACAGCTCTATGTGAGAGACTTAAGGTGAGGAGTTATTGTGTTTATTTATTAGTTTTATTTGTAAATTGTGTTTCTGTTTTATTTTATTGGGTTGGATCATAATATTTTATTAGACATAATTTTTTTGTGTAAATGGAACGATTTGTATAGTTTTTTTTTTCTTTCTAAAATAATTATTGTTTAATGTATAATAAATTTTATAAAGGTTATTTAATTGATATTGTTTATGAGTTAAAATATATGAAATTGATATTTGGATCATTGTATTATGTATTTGAAATTATTTTTAAAATATATATTTGTGATTAAGTTGAATTGGTGAAAATTAAATCGTCTATTGGACTCCACCATGCATAATATTTGATTTAATTCTGCATCTTTTTTATTGAATATTACATTTTGTTTTTTTGTTTTATAATGATTTTATCAATAGACCTTTCATATATATATATATATATATATATATATATATATATATATATATATAGACAAAATAAAAGAAGAAGAATAAATATTACATTGATTAATGAATAATGAATCTTTGTTCACTTGGGTCTTTAGACCATGAATGATATCAAACCCGCCTCATTTAAGTGCCCCAAAAATTAACATTTAAATTGTGTTTCTCAATAAACTCCAAGGCAACGTTTACTATGATGGATAAGTTTGGATTTGAACACGATATTCAAGTTTATCACCCGTATATTTTGATAGATTAAAAAGTTACTTTAATACTGAGATTCGGCATAACACGGGTTCCTATGAAAATTTGGCGGATAAGTCATCCGTTCAATATAGGTGGGATAAGTTATCCCTTCATGTATTGATATCTGAATTTTTCAAATTGCCCATTTTTAACTAAACACAATATTTTATTTCATTTTCTAGGATTTCCTTTGATCGATGACATTACGCGAAAGAATCAGACTCCAGTCTCCCCTACCATCGCCGCTCCATTATACGCCAAAGAATCAGATTTCATTTTTATTTTGTTCTTTGCTTAGGCGGTGATTGTGGCCTGAAGCCCCATTTTCACTGCACACATTTGAGAAGCTGGAAATGATCAGCAATCAGACCAAATCCCACGCAGCTTGATTTTCTTTTTTGCAGTATGCCCATCACCACCAAGTAGACGACCATTGGCTTCTTCCTCCACGGTATATGTAAATGATGTCTTGACCCTTTTTCTCTAGCCTAGCTGAAACACGAAGCAAATATTTAGCGTGTGCACCACGAGACATTTTCTGGAGGAACCCGTCATCCACAATAACTTCAAGAGAAATATGATTTTGCTCGTTTTCCCCTGTCATTTCCCATCAAGGCCCTCTTAACCAGCTCTTGTTTGAATCCGACACGAGGAAGGGGAAGAAATCGGCCTAACTTCAGACGCCGTCGTTTGTCCAAAATGAGAAAAATAGATATTTATGTTTCACAGATATTTAAGACATTTCATTCCAAATCCTGAATATAATACATTTAGGTAAACAACGGATAGGATAACGAATTTAGAAAATCAAACAATGGATAGGATTGGAAAAAATATACAATTCTGCACCTCAAACACAACTCAATCATATATACTCTAATCCCCATCTAACATAGTAAATGGACCCCAAAAAAGGAACAATTCCGACCCTACATGGACAAAACTAATGGCATGAGGATTTGTTTTGATTTTTTTTTTTTTTTTATAATTTGGTAGAATTTCTTTTAATTTATTACTTTTTACATATTCTATTTCAAAGCACAAATTTATGTTTGTATGAATAAAATTAATTATATAGACATGAAATTTTTTAGATGAAACGATTATTTATTTTCAACTAATTATATTTTTTTTGGATTCTATGTTTCAACTGTTATTATAAACTAGAAGTTCATTCGTGCAATGTACATGATAAAATATTTTTTTATAAAAGATTATAAAACATATAAGTGATATGCAAAAAAACAAAATATTATATAGCATAGCAAGAGAACATTATGCAAACAAAATACTTATAAAATATAAAATACACAAAAATATTGCATGTGATTTACACATATTTGCAGATTATTTTTTTACATGATAAAAAAAATTAAAATATCATATTTTCTAAATATATTTTGTGTGTATTTTTTTTATATAATTCAATTTTTTTCTTATACAATCAAATATCAAATATCATTGCAATATATAATAGATATAAGAAATTAAAATTATTAAATTTTCACTCAAATCAATTTGAAGTATAATTTGATATGTATAATGCATTGTCATTCTCTCCAAAAGTTTCTCTATTTAATAAAAAAATAAAAAAATTATATTACAAAATAAAGTTTAGAATTCAAACTCAATCCAACTTACTATAATTTCTCAAAGTCAATACAAATATTTAAAATTAGTAAAAAAATATTAAATGAAACAACTAAATATATATTTGAATAATATAATATTTTTAATTTATAAAAATACTTATTATTATTCTATAAGAATATAAAAAAAATTATTATTTTTTATTTGTTTTCAAATTCATAAAAGCACTTAACTCGTTTTTTATTCAAACTTAACACATATTTCAAATAAAAATAAATAATTTAACTCATAAAATATTTATTTTATATTTTAAATATCATATTTTATTTTAATATATACAATATTGGTATCAAATGAAAGATCGTAAAAAGACAATTAATTTGATATATCACATGTTAGAAACGAATTTGTAATAAAAAGTTATTTGAATTTTAAACTTTTAATTAAAAATTACTTTTTTATTTTTACATGTAATTTTCCTTACTATATTTTTAAATAAAAGACGTAGAAATTTTCTAAAAGTGACATGTGTTTGTTTAGCATATTCTTAAGGATTTTTTTATTTATATTAACTAGATATCTGCCCGGCGAAGTACATGATATAATATATTTATCATATTAATATTATAATAAGATTATATTATTGTTATTAATAAAAAATATACATAACCTATTATCTATATAAATTATTTTTATATAAATATTATTCAATTTGAAATATAATTTTATATATGAAATTGCATTTTCATATTTTTAAGTTAGTTTTATTAAATAATTAATTGTACAACATTTTGAAGTGAATTTTAAATTGTCCCTCAACCGAATATAAATATTTTAATTTGCTAAAAACTATTGAAGCTAAACAATAAATTAATAGTATAATATTTGTATTGTTATAAAAAATTATTTATATTTTTAGTTAAATCCTTATAAAATTTTGATATACTATATATTCAAATTTATCACTTATATCAAAAATTTAAAATTAATAATTCAATGCATAAAAATTTTATATTTTATGCATGATAATTATATTTCATAATTTTTAAGATAATTATTTATTTTTAATATATGCAATATTGATGTCATATTAAAGATTACAAAAAGAAGATTAATTTAATATATCATATATTAAAAACAGACTTAAAACGAAAAGGTTACTTGAATTTTTGAATTTTAGTTAAAATAAAAATACGAGATAGAAAAAAAAATGAGATACTGACACATGTCAATTAATTAGAAATACAAATGTAATGAGAAGAGAAAAACTCTGGCAATCTTTCTTTTATATAAAGTATATATTCTAAGTTTTTTGTGGTGATGACACATGTCACATTCCTACTTTCTAGTGTTCCTACATTTATATTATGTAAGCATAAGTTTTTGTTTGATATTTAAGATGGTTGTTCATTTTATATAAGAAAATGGACTTTATTCCTAATTTGTGCTCTCTTTTCATTTTTCCATAATCAACATATGGTAATTGTGTGCACTATACTTATTGTTGCAATTCTATTTGCAACAAAATATATATATATATATATATATATATATATATATATATATATATATATTGTCAGAAAACTCAGAGGGAATGTTTATATGAGTTTAAGTGAGTCGGAGGATCTAGTTAATAGATTGTATAGTTATGAAGTACTCATGATGTATGTTTGTATAAAGAATTGTGGAGTAGTAATTGACGATTTTGCATGTGAGTATGTAAGATTATAGTTACTTCGACTGGCAAGTTTCACTTTGAGTATGGCTACTAAAGGGCAATTCCCCACCCTTGGAAGAGGTGCCTTGCTCCCCAACATTACTCTCTTCAGACAGACTCTCTGCATTCGGCTGCAATTTGTTTTTTTAAAGAGAAGATCGTTTTTACATCAGTATATAGTCCAAATATCCAATTTGAATCGATCTCAATGGATCCCTCGTTAAATAAAAAACGCAATCAAAATACAATTATCTCGTTAGTCTCCGGAGAAGGGTATACTAGTCCACAGGGTAGGTTGATATCTTCTTTTGAAGGATTGACCAACTTAATTGCTCCATTTTGTGCCCACCTCAACGCGGTGATTGAATTTTGAGAACCAAGTTCCCTGTGACTTCTCTAATCTAGCATGAGGAAAACTTAGGCCTATCACTCTCAATTAGCACCATACTTGTTGTTATTGTTATGATCTACACCTATAATAGAAGGATAGCTCATCCTCAACTACAATAGCTCGTAACTCAAGCTTGTTCCCGTTGAATTCGTTTCACATCTTTAATACAAAAAAAATAGAGAATAATTTTTATACCACAATTATATAGATCAATATTTGTGTAATTGATCAAATTTAATCAAACATTCTATAAAAAAAATACATAAATTTGATACATGTATCACAATTTTTGTGCGTACGTGTACTTTGACATATTTTTTCAATAAAAAAATAATATTATTTTGAAGAAAAATATTACTTTTTAAAATTATAGTTTTTTAACAAAGTGCATTATTTTAATTATACTTTTTTATGTGAATATTTTAACTATATTTAATTAGTCTGTTAAAAATATTATCTTCAAATAAAAAAAGATATTATATTTTTAAAAGCTTTTGTAATAAACATAATTAATTTTTATAAAAAAGTTTACGATCATTAAAAAGTATTATATTCTGTATAGAGAGAAAATCCATCATAGCGTAATTTTAGAAAAAAATATGAATGTTTTAAACAAATACAAATCTAATTAACCCAATAATATGAGTAAATTTATATAATTATAGTACAAAAGACTGCTTGGAAAGAATATAGGGCCGACACCCTCAAAATGACGAAAAATAAACATGTGTACTTTATTGTGGGGGGGGGGGGGGGAGTTCATTAAAAAGATATTCAAAATGAAGCTTTCAATCGAGTGGATTGAAAATAAGGTCGAAAATTCAAAATACTCACTTAAAATAGGAAAAAAATTTATGTGTCCAAAATATAAAAAATTATGTTTTATACCCAAGATACCAATTTGTCTTTAATGAAGTGGGAAATGGAGGAGGAGAGAAGGAAGAAGCAAGAAAGAGGAAAAATAACTTTAAAAAAAGAAAGAGAGAAGATAGATAAGTGAAGAGATTGATTTCACGTTCACAATTAGCATAATCGTGAAAGTCTTTCTGGGTGCTTTTTTTTGATTAACATAACCGTGAAAGCCTTTCTGTCTTTCACAATTACCGAATGGAGAAGGAAAGAAGAAAGAGGCGAAAAAAGAGGAAAAATAACTTCCACGATAGAAAAAAAAGAGAGAAGAGAGAGAAAAGTAAATAGATGAATTTCATAATTATCGTTAATTATGAAAACCTAAAAGATATGAAAGTTATATTTTTAAATTTTGGGAACAAAAGAATTTTTCTTATTAAGTGGGTAAATTATTAGCAGTTTCCTCAAAAAAATAATTGAATTTCTCTACTCTTCACAGCGGTGTTTCATGGTTGTCTAATCATTCTTTTTTTAATCTCTCTCTCTCTCTCTCTCAAGAAACATGAAAAATGAAAAATAGAAAGACTCATCTTATTAGACGATAGATAACAATTATGTAGATAACAGAAACTCAACATGAATTTTCAATCAAGAGATAAACTAGTATATGCATATACAAGAATAGCGGTACAGAGTCAATTTGTATTATTGCTTCATCTTACTTGGGACATCAAATAAAGAGCAGCGTGAGAACTAAAAGTGTAGAACCTCTGAAGAATCAATGCTCAATCATCAATGGTTGGACGTAACTGCAATGCAAAGTGCATCGATGTTATAAATGGGGAAAAACATGTATATGAGATTTTGATTGGAATAAATATTAGACAACCAGAAAGAAAAAAGAACATTAATTGATGGCTTATCTACATGGTATGCAGAATTAAACTAAAGTCACGACTGTTTTGACAGAAAAGTCTCATGCTAAACTAGTTAGAGATATAATGACAGGAAGCCCATGTACCAACAATATTTTGATGCTTTATTGTCTGGTAATCAACATTTAATTCTGTATGACTTTCTTGAAGCAGTAGGCTGACAATGGAAAACCATAATAACAATTAAAAAGAATAAATTCAAGTCTTCTTAGACATAGGTATAAAATACACAATCCACACGATGGTGACAAATATCAACGTTGATATGGACATTAAAACAAACACTCACTATATTCTAGCAGTGTGGCATCCCTCCATAGCGGTCTTAATCAAAAGACAACTGAATGTTCTAACAAACATATGAGACTACAATGTTTTCGAAATCTTCCTATCTTGGATTACAGCAGCATTTGAATTGAAGGATTGAGGGATTGATTTGTAATCCATAGTAGGAAGTCCATTGTTGGGTAGGGGTTGGAAAAATACCAAAAATACTGGTATACTTACCAAACTGAAAAAAAAAAAAAAAAAAAATTTGGTAAACCGAGATTTTCGGTACGCACGGTATGAAAAAATAAAATATTCGATATACCGGTATACCAAACGTTATTTCAGTATACCGAACAGTATTTGATCTACTAATTTTTCGGTATACTGGTATACCGAACGGTATTTGATCTACTAATATTTCTACTTCGGTTCATATAGCTTTAAATCAAATTACCATAATTAAAGCTTTTGTGGTCACTGTTGCCAACTCTATACAACATGCCCACCAACATGAAGCACCAACAGATCTATCCAGAATTCGAAAGTGCATAACCTCAAGCTGCACCACCATATTCTCCAATTGTTTGCTTCATCTGATCAAGCTGTGCAATGACATATTCCAGCTTCTTGCAACAAATCTCGTTAGATATTCTTGGAACATAGTCACACTTCTCAAATGGACGATACTCACATGCACTCTTAATTTCCTCTCGGAGCGTCATCTGGATGTCCTATTTAGACAAATTAAAAAAGAGCAGTAACACCAATTGTTCATAGATCTACACAAGATTCAAAATCCCCAAATAGCACCAGATTAAAAGCCCTAATATCTTCCCCTGATGAATGTAATTCGACAAATTCCCTTGAAGATTAACCAAAAAAGAAAGAAGAGCAAGACCTTGACTGATTGCATGAACTCGCTGCAATGGCTGTTTACAAGCTCCTTTCTGGGGCCACTAGGGTTTGCCATTTCCTCCATTACTCCACCGGCAAGCTCTAGTACCCTCACTATTCTCTGTGTACAAAACAATAAGTTATGTATTGTCGTGCAATTGTTGGATTATTACACTATATTAATTGAGTAAATTTTGTCCATAAATATCAGAATCGATATGTGAAAAAGGAAAAAATCATGTGAGAACCTTTTCAACATTTTCGAGCCGTTGAAGTGAAGTGGTCTGGCTCTGAGGATCCATGGCAGCAGAGTTCATGGATTTATGGGTCACCCACTGGTATTTGCTCCTCACTACAACACGGTAGTAGACGAGAAAAATGCACAACAACTTTATCCCCTACTTCTGCATACCTTCAATTGGAACATTGGATATATTCATATATAGCTTCTTTTCTTTGAAGAAACTTGGTAGATGTTATGTTTCAATTCAAAAAATAAAAAATAAATACAAATCTTTCAGCCACAAGGAATAAGTTCGGGCCATTTAAACATCTACCAAGCTCCTTGAGAAAAATGGGTAAGAGATTGTTTATTAAATATATATTTTATCTTATTGTAGCACACTACATATACTAATAATATTACTATTGCATGCACATCATATGCTATATATCTTATTATATGTAAGGTCTAAATTTCTATTAAACGACTAACTCAATAAGTCTAAGTTGATGGACATAAGAAACCAATGAATATTTTTCAAAAAGGAAATGAACAAGCAAGAATCCAAGCTCATCACATTACATACATTTCACCTAAAATTAGTAATAAATCGTTAAAACCTAGTGCACTGATTCCTTTGGAGGTAAGGGAAGGGAATTATTTTGACATTTTAATTATTTTCAGCTTTCAGTGATATGCTTTCTTAGTCCTACAGAATAAAAAGATGAGTAAACAAAATAAAAAAGATAAAAAGTAAAACACATACTTGTTCTGAGGATAGTATCATCTGTATCAAAAGTAAACATATATTTCCTTGAGGAAATAAACACTATAAATTTACAAACCAATATTTAGAACTTGTTCTGGCTCTATAAACCTAAAAAAGAGCCGGCAAAAAAAAGATTAAAAAAGAAAACCATACATTTGTGTTGCAAACCAACAGAATCTTTACCAGCATTCTGATATACTGCCAAAAAGCATCAAACCAACATCAATATATTATTTTAAAAAAATGTTTGCTTTTTTCACAAATTCTAATGCAACTAAGTTCAAATGAGGGCGATCGAGACAAGAGAGAGGAGGGAGGACGCTGGATGGCTGGATTTAGACAGAGGAGACTTCCTCTGAGTCACGATGAGAATGAGAGAGATAAGAGTCACAGCTGGAGTCTGTACCAGCTGGTGTGTGAAAAATATAAATGAATTGCATTAGCTTATCGAGGGTTTTCTGTTTGACATTTCAGATTCCTAAATTTTCTGATGTAAAATATTAAAATAGGAAAAAAAAAAAAAAAACAACAACAAAAAAACAAACAAACCAAAGGAGACAGCCTAGTCCACCCGTGCACCACCAGTATTTCCAACCAGCGTGGGTCCGTCTGCGGCTCCCTAGAGCAGTGACTATGTCAAAATTTCTTTTCCAGAACACCACAAAATAATAGTGATCGCATGAAACCAAAGGGCAATGGAAAGAATCGGTAATTGCCAGTATGAATTCCATGCCAACAAACTAAAAAACTAATTTCTCTGAATAACGAACTAGAAGTCTTTAAACCAACACAGCAGCCTTTACAGAACAAAATTTTGATAGGAAAAACACTAGATTTCAGAGATGTGGTTAAGTTATGCATGAAGACAATAGAGTATGGGTTCCACATTCACGGACTTCACCAGTTAAGGTTATGATGAAAAATGCAAAAATAATCAATACTTTTCCCTTACTTATTCTAAAATATGAACACAACAAACCGAAAATCCCTATCATTTGCCAACTTGCCCCCATCAAAGTGAATTCTATATAGCAATCGAATAGCAAAACCATCACTCAAATAAGATAGTACTTAAAACTCTGATTTAATCAATCGTAAAGTGCATTGGCGATGGCTTCACAATAAAGGAACAAATGCGAAATTAAGCAAAAAGAATCAAAACGCCTGTTCATCAGATAAATTTACACGAACTATGAAAGATAGTCTGAACAAAAGGAACATCCGATAAATTTACACGAAACATGAAAGATAGTCTGAACAAAAGGAAATTTGTCACTGTACACAAAACAATTTATGAAGCCCGGTGTTCATCAAAGCACGGTGTTCATCAAAGCAAAAAATCTAAAGATTGAGTCGATTCCATCAATGTCTTATTGTCACATCACTTACATCCAATCCCAATGTGATATCATAAAAGACGCGATGGAGAGAGAGAGAGAGAGAGAGAGAGAGAGAGAGAAATTAGAGTCGAGTACCTGGATTGAAGAACCTCGGATTGCAGGAAGAGAGAAAACAGACAATTTGACAAAGAGGGTATAAACTAGGGCTTCTGATCTTGGGCTTTAGCTGCCAGGCCCTCTTCTGTTTTTTCGAAAATAGAAAACTCATATTAAAATTAGCTCCTCTTTTAAATTAAAAATGAAATAAATACTTGGTCCAATATTTTTGGGAATTTATGTGAAAACAATAATTTGGAGCAGTGTTTTCGTTTAACAGTTTTAAACACATTAAAATGAATATTATAAATTATTTTTAATAAATGAATGCCAAATATAAAATATATATATGACTGACGGCTGCCGACATGATTTATTTTTAAAATAATATTAATACCCATTTTGAAAATTATCAAAAGTCTTGTACAGAAAAAATTAAAATTTATAAAATGTCATTTATCTAGAATAAGGAGTGTTATGATTCAAAAACATAGTTGCATACCAATCTCAACTGCTCATAATGGACATATAATCCAACAAAATCCTCTCAGCCAATAATTGTCTTTTTAGGGCCTTAGATTATGAATTGTGTTAATCAAATTTAAATTTAATCCTGTTGTGTGCTTAATGGAGATTATCCAGACTAATCATGGACGACATAGTTACAATTATTACATTAATATGGGATAAATCAATTCCCAATTGATCTTTTAATTGGTTTGTGTTTGAATCCAAACATAGGGTATGTCCTAATAATTTGGTTTCTTAACTAATAGTAACAACATTTTTTTTAAAAAAGAAATGAAAAGGGATCGAATTTTACTACTATTATAATTCAAGATCTCGTAATGAACAGATCCGATTTTTCGTAATGAACAGATCCGATTTTTGTAGTGAGCTAGACTAAACAGTAATTGAGAAAAAAAAAAAAAGGACCTTCAAACTACAAAAAATTTGCTCGGGCTCCAGCCCGGTACAGGCGTAACATAGTTATGCCTACGCATGCAACCAATCGGTTGCTAAGTTCATCAACTGAAACATATTCTTGCATTCCAGCTCAATTGGAAACAAAATTAAGTAATAAAGAACGAGGTAATGCGTGTGAACTCTTTCTTGAATAATTGTTACATGTTCGAAACAAGATTCGATATCTCAATTTATGTATATATAAAAACCATCTCCAACACTCTCGTGCTAAGCACATTGACATATTTTACCAGAATAAAGTACATTTGTCGCATGCTAAGCACCTTCCATTGATGCTTAAAACTACTGATATGGATTGTGATACTCATCTATGCCAAAATGCTTCTACCAATAAAGTCCTTTAGTCACTTGGTTTGAAGATAACATGCTGAAAGGTAAATAACCAGAATAAAGATTAGTTTATGCGAACAGTGTTGGCATGATAAGTAACAAATAACAACATGCTTATAACAAGTTAAAAGTTGGATGAATCTACTTGTCATAGATTACTCAAAAGAAAGATGTTATTACCTTAATCTGTGTTCGATTATATGTATAAGTGATGTGAACCAATCCATCACTGGCTTGAATGACAGCAGGATAAGAGAACTCCATTCCCAGAGTCTCCTCTAATGTGGCAACATCGCACCATGAGTCACCATCGTCTGAGGACACCGCAACTTTAAGCACACCACGAGAGATTGTATTGTAAGCAAGTACAAGACGACCATCAGTCAGCTTCACTCCATCAATTCCTATTCACATAAATGATTCAGCTACATGATTTTAGAAGTAAAGAGCTTGAACTCTTGAAGGGTAATGATGTAATTTTAGTTGGGAGGCAAATAACATTTTCTGGTTATGAAAGTTTGGATTTGGTTTACAACCTGAATTTGGATTTGGAAGTTCAGTTGGCCTCGCGTAATCCCAGGTGTGACCACCATCCGAGGACTCTGAGATGCAAATTTTATTTATTCCATCAAAGGATCTCAATAGGACACGCAAGTTTCCTTTAGCAGTCTTATACGGAACAGGTTGAATGACACTGAGAGTTTCATTCTTAATGTATATCGGCCCGTATTTTCTCCATGATCTACCCAAGTCTGCAGTTATCTGTTTTACAGATTAAGAAAAAGTGTTGACCAAAAACAAATTAATTTAATAAAAAAAAAAATAAAGGAAAAAGGATGAGGTGGAATTCTTATCAAGACCTCCATCCATGCACCCCAAGAGTTCCAGCTCTCAACAGAAGATCCACAAAGCAAGTCCCCATTTTCTAGCAAGATGGGCTATAAACAGAAATTAATTTTGTTACGACAATAATTTAGAAATCCTAATGCATTAATAGACATGATTGTAAGTGAATTTAGTAGTACCTTATTTTTTATCGGTCCCAAAATGCCGGGAGGAAGTTGTTTTCTCTCTGACCAAGTGACCCCGCCATCATAAGACTGCTTCATGCATCCACTCCATCTAAATTAGCAAGCAGAGAAAGGATGATTTTCAAAAGAATGAATTTTCTATTTATAGATTGGTACTTCTATTCGAAATAATTTGTTCACACTCACAGTGACATGGTACAATCTAACTTTCGTCCAAATTCAATTATTGCCAAAATACTCAGTTGAATGTTGCATCATATGAGAATTAAAAAAAGGATATGTTTCCATCTCATTAGCTTTAAAATCTAAGAAACTTGAACAAGTTCATGTTTACTATAGTGAAAGAATTTTTTCAGTCACAATTGTTGGCCAAAGTTTGAGAAATGAAAGAAATAAAAGATGGAGATGAAGAATTACTTTTGAACCTCTTGACCAATTTTATAGAATAGTAGCAACGCATTGGAAGGGTGTTTATGCAACACAGGATTCCACATAGGAACATCAGGTTGTTCATCAACAACAATAGGGGAATGCCAACACCCATCCTGCCAGTTGTTTCATGTTGTAAAAATACATTTGTTGTTAGCAACGGAAGTAGGAGAGAAAGACCAAAACTTGATAATTTCTGAGGATAAGAGTGAAACATTGATGCAAGCTCAGTAAAAGTAAAGACTTACGGCTAAAAGAGAACTGGGTTCAGTGACCTTTTAAATAAGTGGAAGCATATGTTATAGACAGAAACCTTTTCCAATTATATGCTTCTCAACATTTCTGGACAATATATTTACGTAAATGATAAAATTATATATTACTTCTTCAAATGTGTACATTAATCATGGAGAAAGTATAGGCTCATTGAGTACATGGATCACCTTGTAAGTCTGTATCCAAATTTTCACATCAGGTGCTCCCTCTGCAGTACCACCAAAATATGCAGCCAAAAAATGATTTTTATCAACCTACAAGAATACCAAATATAAACATATATATTAGCTGATATCAAGGCTAGGACAAAAATATAATTCATGTGCAACACCTCAACAATTGTAGAAGCATGGCAACTGTTGAAGGGGGCTGAGTTGGCAGAAAATGTGAACTCCTCAACCAATGGAACCCAAGGGGAAGTATCGTTCTCCATCTGTGAAAATATTGTGCGATTTGGCTTTATGATCCTGACATCACTGAATAAAACTTGAGATGTATCAGGGTAATGTTTCATGATATTATTATAGTACACATTGACGGGACCAAAAGAGAATCATTACTAAATCTTTCCATTTTCCAAGTCGATACGATCCATTCGTTCGTAGAACTATTTACTCGATCGCAGACATGTTTGGAACACCTCTAACAGAGGGACAAATAGTCAATTTTGAAAGAACTTATTGTCAACCTCTTTCAGATATGAATCTATCTGATTCAGAAGGGAAGAACTTGCATCAGTATCTCAATTCAAACATGGGTTTGATTCACACCCCATGTTCTGAGAAATATTTACCACCCGAAAAGAGGAAAAAACGGATAAAGAAATGCGTTGAGAAAGGGCAGATGTATAGAACCTTTCAACGAGATAGTGCTTTTTCAACTCTCTCAAAATGGAATCTATTCCAAACATATATGCCATGGTTCCTTACTTCGACAGGGTACAAATATCTAAATTTGATATTTTTAGATACTTTTTCAGACCTATTGCCGATACTAAGTAGCAGTCAAAAATTTGTATACTTTTTATCTAACCATTCTCAGACCAAAAAAAAGAACAAATCATCTTTAAAATCCATACATTTCAAAGAAGTCCAACTTTGAATATGTTACAGTGACAGACAAAGAACTCAAAAATCCAATAGGTAAGGCTCGAGGTGGTCCCTTGGCACAGAGATTTATCCTCAAAACCAAAAATCATTTGGTTCACTGATGGTAGAGGAACTGATAATGTTTTTGATGATTTCGGTATTCAGAGATATACAAACCAATTAGTACATGTGATGGTTTAAGATGCTGGATAATTTTTGTCAAGAACTTTGTCATAGCCTTTAAGTTCATCATTGTTTCACAATTTGCAATCTCCTTTTCTTTCTAAGTTAATAACTGCCTCTAGTAATTTTTTACTAACTACTACCCAGCCTCTTTCGATATTCTTTGACCACCCAATCCCTTCAATATTGCATACCTTATGACAGACACCAATATTCTCACTAAATAACAACTTCCACTACTTCAGCCCCATTGTTAATTCATCATCACCAAGAGTAATGTTCCAGTACATTATCGGTACCATGACATTTCAGATCCAATTACTAAATCTACCATGTCAAGTAATCAAATAGCAACACAAATACACAAAGATATTCTACACACGCTGAATCCCACATTCACACACAATGCATACAGCAATACAGAGACATGGAGACTCAAAACACACAAACACATCAATTCAGTAAGAGAAAAGTAGAGTCAATGCATGCTCATTTGCATAAAAAGTAATACCTATATCCCCTCATATCAATATCGTCTTGAGGCTTTTGCTATTTGATTTTCTGACGACTAAGCTACCTTTCATTTCATTAAATGTGATAAGAGTATGATACAGGTTTAACCACTTGAAATTCAACATCATAGAGTATTATACAGGTTTAACCATCAATTGACTTTTTCATTTTTTTGATAGGAAACATAGAAATTTTATTGGAATAAAGAAGAAAATAGGGATTTGAAATCCTTACCAACAGCATACATCAAAATAGAGAACTACAACAGAGTTAACATAAAATTTGTTTCTAACCAAGTTTGAGAAATGATAACTATTAAATTTTCTACCATCAACGGACTTGCCACTATGAATTTCAAATTCACTCTCAAATCCTTTGATCTAAATGAATAAATCTGATTGACCTTCATAAATTTCTCAAGATACAGGACAAGTTTATCAGATCAAAGAAAATTAGATAAATAACCTGAGGATTAGCTTACATAAATAACCTGAAGATTTACATTCTAGGGTCCATTTCAATTTGCTTTATTTGGGTTTCAACTAGGTCGGCTTCCATACTTATAACACCAACCAAATGACACAATAAATAAGATTTTGAAAGTTTTGCCTAATCCCCTATAAAAGCAAATTATGAGATAAAATAACAGCACACAAGACACACACATACACGCACTCGTACAAAGAAAAAAAGGAAAAGGAGAATTCATTACTACCTTCGAGAACGGAAATGAATTAGACGGACCAAATTCTGACTTTTGAATTTCAGGAATCGATCTTTAATCCCGAAACTGCTTCCCAACCAAGAAAACGAACAATGTAAATAAGACAACAAAGGGAACAGCAACATCATGACTAGCAAAAACCCGGAAACTAATTTCCCCATTTTCATGAAAATTTAGCTTAATCAAATCTCATTACACCATGCACACTAACTATATACTCCTTGCAGCAATAACATGTGTATGCACCAGCCACTGTTCCTCCCACCTAATGAGCCGCTGAGTTACCATGATTTAATTTCTCCACCAATCTCTGTGATTTAATTCCTCCACCAATCTCTGTCGGACCGGGGTGGAGGCCTGGCGGCGAGGGCTTCGCCTTTTTGCCACAAGCAATAGCATGTGTACAATAAATGCCACAAGAGTTAATTAATAATAAATGTCTACTGGTAATCATATGCAACTACATAATCCGACGTCAAATAAAAAAGTGAGATACGACACGAACTTTAATCTGGTTCAGTCTGACTGACGTCGAAAGGAAAAACAATCAGCTTCAAGTTAATGGAATATCTATTTGCACAAGATTTTAATTGTTGTCCTGCTTCTACCTAATCTTTTGTCGAAGTTTGAAGTGGTGTTTTCCATAGATTATCAAATGCTTGTGTAAGAAGACGAATTGAATATATATATATATATATATATATATATATATATATATATATATATATATATATAATGTTCGAGCGGAAAAGCTGGACACAGTAATGAGCACAGATGTTGACTAAGAAGAAGATTTAAGAACATAGCGTGAGATCGATGGGGCACAAAAGGACATTTTCATAAAAACACTTGCTGACGAATCAATTATCTCACTGTGGCTTCCCAAAAAAGTAAAAGGAGTATTATGGGCCGCAGACTCGAAGATCGAATAACAAATGCAGTCCTTACTTTTTAATTATTAGCTTGGGTTTTTAGACCATTAGTCTAAGTTATATCCACGGCCCAATAGTTTGTACTCTTACTAATGGAAAATAATCACCTACT
Organism: Caryopteris x clandonensis; assembly: GCA_028749325.2. Lineage (NCBI taxonomy): Eukaryota > Viridiplantae > Streptophyta > Magnoliopsida > Lamiales > Lamiaceae > Caryopteris > Caryopteris x clandonensis. Next base: position 2,520,406 of record JAPYKT020000001.1, read on the forward strand.
TATCATTGCCACGTATTACTTTGGAAGTTTGGAAGTTCACATTTTTAATCCAAGAAAGAGTATGTTGGATATTGCTGTCGAGATCTTTGACCGATTCAAGTTGTTGTTTCCCTTGTTATTGATCAGTGATACGACGAAGTCCATTCCTAACCACACTCAAAACTCGATAACTCATTATCACTCTCTTACACACAAGTGCATCCCTACCACGAGTCAAATGCAAAGTAAGAAAAGCGAGAATAGAGAAGACAATAAAATACCATTCTTGTTTTTCATATATCATATATAGTATATATCGTAAGGGTAAATGAGTTCACTTAGAGTTGCCATGAGCTTGAGTTGACTTAGGAAAATATATTATTGGGTCACACCAAATGAGCCATCAAAATAACAATCTCCACATTGGCACACACCATATCATTGATCACGAGGCGTATGGACATAAGACATCATTGCCGGATTTCACTAGGTTACAAGACCAGAGAACACACATGACATCAATCAATAGAGTCAAAATTTAGAGTATGCATGCAATATCTAAATTTTTCAACGAACAAACGTTTAGCACCCATATCATCAAGATTAAATTTAGAAGGCAATCTTTTCCAAATCAATTGTGCCTTTTTCAACAATATCACGTATGAAATGGAAACTAACGTCTATGTGTTTAGTCCTATAAGGGCCCGTTTACTTGGCCGGATAAACCTGGATTACTGAAATTAGTCCTGGTTTATCCGGCGTTTACTTCGTAGGATTATATCCCGGGTCAATCCAGTCGACCCGAGATAAAAGACTAATCTCGGGATAAAATGGCGGATTGTAATCCGCCCAGTTACCCCGGGATAAAAATTATCCCGTGGGATAGGAATAGGAAATGACTATTTTACCCCTGTCAAAATTCAATATTTACAAAAATGTCCTCATATATATACCCTATATTAAGGGCAATCCAGTAATTTCACAGTTATCCACCTTTATCCCACAATGTAAACGGGTGATAGGATATAAATCACTTCCGAAATCCTATAGTTATCCTGCAAAGTAAACACGGGATAAAAATTAATAAATTATCCCTATCCCACGTTTTGTCCCAATTCCTATCCAATCCCATCTAATCCTAACAACCAAAGTAAACGGGCCCTAATGGAATATTGGCTTCTTACACAATTGTATGCCGGATTGAATATCGGAATATAAAACCACCTTACCTTCCAGAAATCCAATTTTGAAAGAATCCCCTTCAACCAAATAGCCTCTTTCAAGGCCTTGGTTGCAGCAACATACTTAGACTTGGTAGTTGAGAGTGCTACAATCGATTGAAGTTGGGACTTCCAACTTATGCAAGAACCCCACAAAGTGAATGCATAAGATGTGGTGGATTTTCTACAGTCCCTATCATTAGCATAGTCTGAGTCTACATAGCCAATTAATTTCACCCATTGTGCACTTTCTGAAAACTTCAATCGTACATTTTTAGAACCTTTCACATACTTAAGTAACCACTTCAAAGCTTCTCAATGGGGCAATTCGGGTTTGACATATACCTACTTATTAAGCAACTAACCGAATATGCAATATCCGATCTAGTGCTCACCATAAGGTACATGACAAAACCAATAGCATTTGCATATGGTACTTTGCATATATTAGAGATTTCAGAATCAGTCTTGGGACACTAATCCTTACTTAGCACAAAATGAACAGCTAAAGGCACATTCACAGATTTAACATTAGACATGGAAAATTTACTCAAAACTTTCTCCACTTACGAAATCTGGTTTAACTACAAGACATGATTTTTTCTATCTCTAACAAGGTTTATGCCTAAAATATTTTTAGCGTCCCTTAAGTCTTTCATGTCAAAATTATCAGATAAACATTTTAGCACATGCTTAATAGACTTCTCACAAGAACTCACCAAAAGCATGTCATCCACGTATAATAGCAAGAAAACAGGAATAGATGCATTCTTTTCGAAATATAGACAGTGATAATGCATTCATCAAACTCCCTATTCCATTGCCTAGGTGATTGCTTTAAGCCATACAAAGATTTATTTAACAGGCATACACAGTTGGACTTTTTAGGGTCCACAAAACCATCAGGTTAGAGCATATAAATCCTTTTGTCAATAACACCATGCAAAAAAGTCGTTTTCACATCCATTTATTTTAATTTTCAATAAAAATGAGCAACTAAAGCAAACATAATGCGCACAGTGGTAAATTTGACAACAGGAGAAAATATTTCTATATAATATATATCCTCTTTTTAAGTAAACCCCTTAGCCACTAATCTAGCTTTATATCTAATCCCATCAGTTTCGTTCTGGACTTTGAACAGCCACCTACAGTCCACTAAGGAGCATGCTTATTGCCTAGGTACAAGTGTCCAAGTTTGGTTAACATGCAAAGATTTCATCTCATCTTAATAGCATTTAACCATTCTATTGATTCCTTAGATTTCAAAGCTTATTTATACGACTGAGGTTCATTCTCATCAGACTCAAAAGTGTTGAAAGCATGATTATCAATGTGGAAATCACTTAGCTTAGATGGAAGCTTAGTTTTCCTCCTAGTCCTATCCCGAGCTAATTGGTAATCGTCCGACGATTCAGCTTCTTCATTATTATTTTCAACATTTTCAAGTAAGTTGGTTTCACTTTGCACATTATGAGGTTCATTATTATGAGGTACATGCTCCACCTCAAATGAGGTCACATAAAGAGTAGATAAAGGCACAAAATGAGAAAAGCATGAATATTCAGACTCATAAAAAATGACACCTCTACTAATAACCACCTTATATCTCGGTTCACTATTGGACCACAGTCTAAAGCCCTTAACCCCTTCAGGATACCCCAAGAAAAATGCATTTTTAGATCGATAATCTAATTTATCACCTTTTTGATGCACAAAAGCAGAACAACCAAACTCACGTAGTTTAGAGAAATCAAACTTTTTACCAGAAATGTATTTTTATAGAATATTCTCCATTTAAAGGCACACATGGGGGTCTATTAACCAGATATGCAGCAGTACAAACTGCTTCTCCCCAAAATTCCTTAGAAAGGCCCAAACATGCTAACATGCTTCTCACCCTGTCTATTAAGGTCAGATTCATCCTTTCAGCCGCACCATTCTGCTGAGGTGTGTAAGGAATAGACTTATGCCTCTTAATACCCGAGCTAGCACATAATCTATCCATAGAGTTATTGCAAAATTCCAGACCATTATCGGTCCTCAGATATTTAACCTTTTTACCAATTTGATTCTCTATTTGGGTTTTCCAATTTTTATACTTATCAAAAACGTCAGATTTATTTTTCATTAGAAACACCCTCACCTTTTTTTGAGTAATCATCAATAATCGACAAAAAAATATGCACATCCAACGTATGTGGGTACACTAGCAAGACCCCACACATCGGCATGCAAATATTCAAGAATGCCAGTACAATGAGATGTCTTAGGGTAAGGGGAAGCAGGAAAACTAATTTTATGGTGTTTTCCTAACAAACATGAGTCACAGAATGGCATGCATAACAATTTATCAGTACCAAATGAATCTTCCTTTTTGCAAAATTTCTAAGCCATTTTTGCTCATGTGCCCAAGTCGGTTATGCCATAATTCAGTTTTATCTTCTTTAAGAACATTTGCGAAGGATTTTGACCCAGTAGCACAAACATACAAGTTATTTTTCTTCCTAGCTTCAAAAATTATGGAATTTTCCCTCATACTTTTCATAACACCCTTTCCCCACCTCCCCTCTAGACCCTCGTCTTCTAAAGCGGCACATGACATCAAATTGTTTCTCAAATCAGGAATATGCTTAACATTTTTCAACTTAAGCACATAACCAGATTTACACAGCAAAGAGACATCACCAAAATCAATTACGGGGCATTTTTTTTATCATTAGCCATGCAAACAAAACTACTGGAAGTTTCTTTATATGATGAAAACAAAATTTTATAGGGAGACATATGAAATGTGCAACCAGAATCAACAAGCCATTCATTTTCAATGCACATAATTCACACACAAATCATCACGGATGTCACACACCATAAAAACTTCACCATGATTATTAGAAACTTTATTAGCCTTGTTATTATTCCGTTTCTTCTTAGGTCTAGGACAGTCTAGCAAAATGACCAGTTCATTACAATTGAAACACCTTTTCACATTAGGAGTTTTATTGTCCCCATCTTTATTAGAGTTCTTATTATGAGTTTGTTTTCCAGAAACATTCTTTTCCGGTGTTTCCCTCTAACAAACATCACTGACTTACTTTTCACCCCGTATCGTCCTCTAGATCCATCTCCTTACTCTTGAGATCGTTCATGAAGATTTCAAGTGAGCTTTCATCCCTACCATACTAAATAGTAGACTTAACGTCCCCATAAGTATCAGGGATGGCATTTAGAAGGACAAGATGGATAGTCGTCAATGTTCTTATCACCAGTTTGTTTGATATCTTGAATTAATATCCAAATTTTCATCAATATCCTTATTTAGGTCAAGTCTGAACCGAAAAATGTTCTTCAAGAGGAACAATTTACACGACAATATCTTATTGGTAAAAGGTTCTTCTAGTTTTTTCCAAAGTTCTTTGGCGGAACCTAATTTTCCCACTTTCCTAATCACAGAATCAGATAAGTTCAAGATAATCGAAAAATATGCTAACTCGTCCAAATCGGATTTCCTTTCCTCTATTTCGGTTTCAAAAAATGCAAGAGTAATACTCTTATACACATTTTGCTGTATAAGGAGTCCCTTTATTTTCTGTTACCAGATACTAAAATCTGACTTACCATCGAATGGAGCAAGACAAAAATTAGATAGAGTATCCATATTTCACAAATAAGCAATCACGAACACACAAACACGTAAAGGGTAAGCGTACTAACCTCGTAACACCTGTTGATAGACGCAGCTAAAATAAAACATATAACCAATATCACACAAGATATAATTTATCAGCAAATCAAGAAGCACGTATTCCTGTGGATTCTACCAGCAACAAATATCAATCCTATATTGAATCCCATGGTGTCTATTCTGAAATGTAAAAGGGTATCAACCTCTTTCCCAGAGCGAGACCCTACGGTAAGGGTCTCAAAATACACCTGACGAGGTCTCAGGCCGGCTGCACTAAAGGGGGCAGCGGGCTTGCACACGAGTGCACTTGCTACGAAGTCCCCCTCGTCTACACGAGAATAGGAGGGGCGGTGGCGGATTGACCACGTTCTATCTTGTGAATAGTAATCCAGAATAACGTGAGAGCCTCGTCTCGACACAACTGTGGTTCTGATACCACTGTTAGGTATGGCTGTCGAGACCGTCACTCGACTCAGGTTGTGGTTCCCTTCGTTATTGATCAGTGATACGATGTGGTCCAATCCTAACCACACTAAAAACCCGTTAACTCATTATAACTCTCTTACACACACAAGTGTATCTCTACTGCTCAAACACAAAGTAAGAAAAGGAATAATAGGGAATACCATTCTCGTTTTTCATATATCATATATATCGTATATGAAGACTAGTGAATATCATCACATATATAAGGGTATATGAGTTGACTAAGAATTTCCATGGACCTGAGTTAACTTAGAAAAATATATTATTGGACCACACCAAATAAACAGTAACAGAGTAGAGAAAGACTTATATACCACAATTATACATATCAAAATTTGTACAACTGATAAGGGCGGAGTCAGCGTAATACTTTGGGCTCAGTTTTTTTGTTCAAATCTCTATACAAACACACACACATATATATATGTATATAATGCTATAATATATAATAAATTTATTTGTTGAATGGTTATCTATAATAGTATTATTATCAACCGACAAGGACTTGACACTTATTGGTTGCACGAGTTTAACAAATATTATGAATTTGTTTTTAAAATTTTTGGAAAACGATGTAGATTTTAGGATGCGATCAAAAATTATTGGTATGCAAGTGCACGTAGTCAACAAGTAGTATAATGATGAGTTTTATCGTCTCCACAGGGATTGAAATTAAAATAAATTACAAATATCAATTACTAGCAATTTTTAACTAAAGAAATGAGTAATAAGTGGAGTGGATGGTTTGGTTCTACTTCTACAAATTAAACAAGAATTAAAAAAAAATATTTTCAACAATTTGATGTTCAATTCACAATCAATGACAGCAAGGAATTTCACAAGATGGATGTTATAGACTTGAATTACTAATTTTCTTTGAATCGAATTTTATTGATCAATGTTAAACGGCATTGTTCTCGAGTGAAACGTCCTAAACTTAACACGAATTCTCTTTCGACACAGAGAATTTTTCCAAATGCTATGTTATACATTCCTCTTTCTAATTGAACATATTCCTATGCCTAATTGAAATTGGAACATCGATGCAAAAATTAATTCGTACAGTTATGCAAGGCGAACAATATATTCCTATACCATTCACAACAATAACCTATAATCGGTCATCCACTTGCATAATTCAAGCAATTTCCAAAAGATCTAACCCTTCCGGTATTAAATCTAGCTTGTAAATTCATTATTGCTGGCCAAACAACAACAAACATTAACAATATTCCTACTTGAATGAATAATAGCACAAATCACCCAACAATGCAATAAAGTCTCAATAAAACGATTCAAAATCCATTAGTAATTCAAGTCTAATTGATGTTTAGCTCATGATTAACTTTGAAAATACAGTCCCAAAGCTAATATATCATCCATACAAAATCCAAAATGTAATTCCGAAAGAAACAAGAAAATGAAAGAGTTTAAAGAGAAGAGAGGTCAGCTGTTGGGATGGTTGATTTTCGAGCTCCTTTCCCCCTCTTTTTCTTCTAGTTGATTCCTTCTTTCTCCCCTTGAAATCTCTGTGAAAAACTGGTGAGAATGGTGGAGTTTCGTCTTCAGTCCAGCTCCCCTGTTTCTCCCATGCGTGCTGTTCTATCTCTTGGGATTGCTTGCTGCTTCCTCCCCTTTTCTGCCCTACTTCTTGTTTTTGCTGATTTTTGGATCAAGGCCCACACTTCTTTTCTTCTTTTGTTTTGATAGCCCATGTAGTTGGCACTGCTGATTCATCTATTCTTTTATTTCAAAAACTGGCCCACACCAGCATAGCAACTTAATGTATCCAGTCAGCAAAATTGGATTCGAATTTCCTGGGTAAAAGAATTTACTTCCAGCATTGCTGCAGCATCTTGTGTAGCAACTGGGGACTTTTCAGACTCTCTGCACTTTTCGATTTGGTTCCTCAATTTCAGCTCCAACCCTATTTTTTTTACATAAAATCAAAGAAAAATTACACATTTAATTTATACAAACTACAAAACAAAACAAAAATCTAATTATATTATATTATTCTAAAATTCACTAAATTTATCACTATTTTCTACATGAATTTAAGTTAAAGGATACAAAAATAACTCTATTATATAGAGTTATCACACCCCCAAACTTAAGTCATTGCTCGTCCTTGAGTGATGAATCTAGATATACCGAAGCAGAAAAATGAGAATCTACAAACACTACACAAAGAGAGAATATGTGAATCCAAATCATGGCTTGACAATGGTGTATGCTCTCAGAAATTTATTTCAAAATGATGATAATGATGCCTTCATGCAGTTGCTGTCAACCTAGTCTCTCAAGTGCTAATGGCATGATAAAATCACAATGCATGTGTTTCTCCACATTATGTTCATAGCTCTTCCCAAAATAGCCTCGATTTTCCTAGAACAAGACAGACCTCCATCCTAAAGCCTAATATTGTGCCTCCATCAGTCAACTTGATGAACCTTTCTCCACTTAAGTAGAATTACACCCAAACGAGGATCAATAGGACTTCATTAAGCTTGTAATGTTAGGCTTAGGTGAGGGTAGGGTAATGGAGGAAATTTTTGGCTCAAAATACCTTCACATCTCGACTTTTTAGGACCCACACTAACTCTTTCAAGCACTCCCTTCATTTTTACACGTGCACCCCACAACTTATTGAAGTATACTCCTACCACTGAAAGAATTCGAGATCAGTCTTTTTTTTTTTTTTTTTTTGAGTGCCCAGTTGCTACAAGTATTGTTGCAACAAACTGGGCGATTTTTTTTTTAAGTAAATAAGCTAGCTCTACGAATGTAATACATGCCTTCCCCCAAACTTAGGAACACATTGTCCCCAATGTGGTATAAAAAACAATCGAATATAATCTATTCTTTTAAATATAATACATACCACAACATGAGAACGTGTCACTTCTCCTCAGAATGCAGCCTTCAATATAAGTCCAAAGAAATCGAGATGCATAAGGGGGTAAAAGGGACTATTAATCTTAAGGGCAAAGCTAAGTAGTGGCTAAGAAGAAAAATTGTCAATTAGGCTCAAACGGGATGACTAGGGAAAAATATGTACGTTACGCTAGAAAAAATGATCCAAAGATGGCATAAATCATATCATCGAATAAGTGTCATCTATAATTCGTTTCAAAGGGAACACTAAGCAACATTTTTGAAGACTTAGACTCTCCAAAGGATCTAACCGATTCAAAGGGATTCAATAATCATTGGTCAAGTTATGCACACATGATAGAAATGATACTCTTATTGCAATCTTTCTCAATCCAACAGCACAAGAAACAACTAAGTGTAGTGCAAGCATATTAGGCTAATTCTCGCAAACAACACAAAATATTTCAAACATCATCATCGAGCAACATACATAGATTAGCCATGTTAGGGAAACACATAGACTTCTTAACATCACATAAAACAGCAAAGACACATCACTTGACACTACGCCACACACATTCCTACTACGACTAACAAGATGAACACAGAACTACCACTATGACACAAATACAAACAGCTTATCACAAAACTAAAACAAAAGAGACATATAAGTTGGGATTGAAGAACTCCCTGGTGGGTTAGACAGAGTCCTGCTCTTCGGATTCCTCTTGTAGGATTTAGGGAATAAGGATGGTTGTGGGGGCGGTTTTGGTTCGTGCCGCATTTTCCAAAGATCGAATGTATCATAGGGGCGAGTAGAAGTGCTATTTTCTTGATCTTCATGATCAATAGATCTTTGATTACAACCAAAATGTCGGTCAAGAAAATAATAACACTCCTTCCCTGCTAATTTGTCCAGCATCCTATCAATAAATGGCAGCGGGAAATGATCCTTGCGCGTTTCTTTTTGAACTTTTTCAGCCATAGTAGTGTCAATCACATTCAAAATAGAGCATTCTTCAATTTCATCCGGGAACCTCAGCGCATTGAATGCATTAAAGGTCACTTGTTGATCATTCACCCGCATTGTAAGCTCTCCGTTTTGAACATCAATAAACGTTCTCCCGGTGGCAAGAAATGGTCTCCCCAAAATAATTAGAACCTCACGATCCGCTTCATAATCAAGAATAATAAAGTCCGCCGGAAAGATAAATTTATCCACTTGCACCAAGACATCTTCAATCTTACCCTCAAGATGTGCCATGGATCGATCGGCCAATTGCAATGTTACGGTGGTTGGTCTTGCTTCGCCAATTCCTAGTTTCCTGAAAATAGACATAGGCATCAAATTAATACTTGCTCCTAAATCACATAAAGCTCTACCAACATCTCTACCACCAATAGAACAAGGGATAGTAAAACTCCTTGGATCCTTTAATTTAGGAGGAATTTTGTTTTGAAAATTACAGTGGATCCTTCGGTCAAAGCAACCGTTTCAAACTCTCCAAGCTGTCTCTTTTTTGTCAAAATATCCTTCAAGAACTTCACTTAATTGGGCGTTTGTTCCAATGCCTCCACCAATGGAATGTTGATGTGGAGCTGCTTTAAAACATCTAAAAATCTTCGAAATTGGACATCTTGTTGCTGCTTTTGAAAACGTTGAGGAAATGGAGGTGGCAGTTTTTTGGCAGCTTGCTGTTTTGCAGTTTGCTGAATTGATGCTGTAGCTTTCTGGGCAGATTATGTGGAAATTAAATTCAAATTTCCAGCTTGTTTTTCTATTTCAGCATTCCTTTGGATTGAAGTGGGCTCATTTTTCTGATTAGCTTCCTTGGCATTCAGCTCTAAATCCTTACCATTCCTCAATGTGACAGCATTGGAATGTCCTTTGCCCTCTTTTCTTGTATTTCGGTGTCACTTGGTAAAGCACCTTGAGGTCAATTTCTCAACTCATTTGCTAATTGCCCCATTTGAACCTTAATATTTCTCAACGAAGTTGCTTGACTTTGAATCATTGCATCATTCTTAGCCATATACTCCTTCATCAAATTTTCAAGAGAGTTGGTTTGGGTAGCTTGTGGAGGAAATCTTTGTTGTTGTTGTTGAATGGAGAATCCCGGTGGGAAGTTATGTTTGCTTTGCATTGGTCCATTGTTCCAGTCGTTGCCTTGACTTCCCCAAGAGAAATTTGGATGTTGCCTCCACCCTGGATTATAAGAGTTGGAATATGGATTGTTGCGGTTGGAGTTTTGATTTCCCATATAGCAAACCGAGGCTGGATTGAAAGGACAACAATCAAATGTGTGACCATCTCTATAATAAACACATGAAATAGCCGCTGCTTGTTCCATAGGGGTTGTCGGTGCCATTCCCCCCAAACTTAAATTCTTCAAAATGTTGCTCATGGAAGAAACTTGAGCTGTCAAAGCATTGAATGCATCTACTTCATAAATTTCGGCTGTTTTCTTACCGGTTGGTGATCTAGTATTGGACCATTGATAGTTATTGTTGGCAATCCTCTCCAATATCTCATATGCATCATTATATGATTTAGAAAGAATAGGTCCATTTGCCGAAGCATCCAACACCATGCGAGTAGAAGCATTAAGACCATTGTAGAAAGTCTCCATTTGGATACAATGAGGAATACCATGGTGGGGGCATTTTCTCAACAACTCCTTGAATCTCTCCCAAGCTTCACACACGGATTCATCCTCCGATTATTGGAAAGAAATAATCTCATTCCGGTACTTGGCATTTTTTGTAGGAGGGAAGTACTTCATCAAAAATTTCTCGGCAAGATCATTCCAAGAAGTAATAGAATCCAGTGGAAGAGTGTTAAGCCATACTCTAGCTCGATCGCTCAATGAGAGAAGGAATAATTTCAGCCTCAAGGCCTCCTCCGTAACACCTTGGAGCTTGAAAGAGTCACTCACCTCTAAAAATGATCGAAGATGAAGGTGAGGATCTTCAGTGGCTAGCCCACTAAATTGACCCACCGTTTGCAATATTTGGAACATCACCGGCTTCAACTCGAATTGAGGTGCTTGAATTTCAGGCCGAATGATGCCCGGATTAAGGTCATTGAACATTGGGGCAACATACTCTCGTATGGTTCTCTCTCGGTCATCGGCCTTCACAATTGCATTAGCAGCCACATTTAATTCCTCTTTGGCCATGTTACCTTGATGTTGAGTCCGCTATCCTCTTTGTTCCCTTCTTCCTCTTCTAAATGTGCGTTCAATCTCGGGGCTAATCCAAAACCTTGTTGCTCGTTCATACACAAAATCAACCTATTAAAGCACAAGAACAACAATCAAGATTAGACAAAATAAAAGAAATAAATTGCAAAGTTATCGATATCACAAAAATTTTAAATTACAATCCCCGGCAACGGCGCCAAAAACTTGTTGGTTGGTACGCAAGTGCACGTAGTCAACAAGTAGTATAATGATGAGTTTTATTGTCTCCACAGGGATTGAAATTAAAATAAATTGCAAATATCAATTACTAGCAATTTTTAACTAAAGAAATGAGTAATAAGTGGAGTGGATGGTTTGGTTCTACTTCTACAAATTAAACAAGAATTAAAGAAAATATTTTCAACAATTTGATGTTCAATTCACAATCAATGGCAGCAAGGAATTTCACAAGATGGATGTTATAGACTTGAATTACTAATTTTCTTTGAATCGAATTTTATTGATCAATGTTAAACGACATTGTTCTCGAGTGAAATGTCCTAAAGTTAACACGAATTCTCTTTCGACACATAGAATTTTTCCAAATGCTATGTTATACATTCCTCTTTCTAATTGAACATATTCCTATGCCTAATTGAAATTGGAACATCGATGCAAAAATCAATTCGTACAGTTATGCAAGGCGAACAATATATCCCTATACCATAACAATAACCTATAATCCGTCATCCACTTGCATCATTCAAGCAATTTCCACTAGACCTAACCCTTCCGGTATTAAATCCAGCTTGTAAATTCATTATTGCTGGCCAAACAACAACAAACATTAACCATATTCCTACTTGAATGAACAATAGCACAAATCACCCAACAATGCACTAAAGTCTCAATAAAACGATTCAAAATCCATTAGCAATTCAAGTCTAATTGATGTTTAGCTCATGATTAACTTTGAAAATACAGTCCCAAACCTAATATATCATCCATACAAAATCCAAAATGTAATTCCGAAAGAAACAAGAAAATGAAAGAGTTTAAAGAGAAGAGAGGTCAGCTGTTAGGATGGTTGATTTTCGAGCTCTTTTCCTCCCCTTTTTCTTCTAGTTGATTCCTTCTTTCTCCCCTTGAAATCTCTGTGAAAAACTAGTGAGAATGGTGGAGTTTCGTCTTCAGTCCAGCTCCCCTGTTTCTCCCCTGCGTTCTGTTCTATCTCTTGGGATTGCTTGCTGCTTTCTCCCCTTTTCTGCCCTACTTCTTGTTTTTGCTGATTTTTGGATCAAGGCCCACACTTCTTTTCTTCTTTTGTTTTGATAGCCCATGTAGTTGGCACTGCTGATTCATCTACTCTTTTATTTCAAAAACTGGCCCACGCCAGCATGGCAACTTAATGTATCCAGTCAGCAAAATTGGATTCGAATTTCCTGGGTAAAAGAATTTACTTCCAGCGTTGCTGCAGCATCTCGTATAGCAATTGAGGACTTTTCAGACTTTCTGCACTTTTCGCTTTGGTTCCTCAATTTCAGCTCCAACCCTATTTTTTTACATAAATCAAAGAAAAATTACATATTTAATTTATACAAACTACAAAACAAAACAAAAATCTAATTACATTATATTATACTAAAATTCACTAAATTCATCACTATTTTCTACATGAATTTAAGTTAAAGAATACAAAAATAACTCTATTATATAGAGTCATCAATAATTATAGTACAAAAGACTAATTGGAAAGAATAGTGCAGACAGCTTGAGAATGCCGAATAATAAACAAACATGTGTAATTTGTGGGGGAAAATTCATAAAAAAATCTTCAAAATGAACATATATGAAAGATAGCCAAAAATATAATTTTGTGAAAAATAAATGCAATAAATATCCAACTAACGAGAGAGCATAAGATAAAGTTTATGGCCCACAATAAATTGAAGGCCGATAAATGAAAGGGCTGACGTCCTAACCAACCGTCAACAACCAACTTCCAGTGCACACAAGTAAAGAAGAAAATATTCATCTTCTTCTCTCTTTTTTTTTTTTTTTTTTTTTTCGCACACCTAACAGATTAAATTAGATTATTTTTCATGTTTTTTTCTAGGACATTTGCTAATGCTAGGGATTTCCTTTTTTTTTTTTTTTAATTTTTTAAAAATCCCTCTTTAATTTCCTAAGCGGTTAAACAAAAAAAAATGTATATGTAGTACATCATCTATCAAAATTATGTAAACTGTGGGAGCAGAAAAAATATGTTGAGAATCATGGTGGGTGTTCTACCTAAACAAAATTTTAATTTCTGAGTTCTTCTTTATCCTGGTTCTAACTCCAATAAATAAACTATCAACGGAAGGAAATTCTTCTAAATGGAGACAACCCCTCTTCCTTTTGAAAAATAATCCACTATACTTTAGAAATCAATTTTGAGAATCTTCAATCTGCAAATAATAATAATAATAATAATAATAATAATAATAATAATAAAAGACAAAATAGACCCATTTTGTAAAAAGAAATTTATGGACAAAGACGGTGTCCAATTTGTTTCTTCATCCTGGTCCACCAGATTTTATCACTACAAATATCTATAATTATATAAAAGAAACACAGTTGCAAAAAATTGTAGAAATTTCATTTTTAATATATAATTTTGTTGGATTGGGTTTCCAAATTATGTGGGTGAGCCCAATATCCAATAAATAAAAAGCTCAAGTAAGCCCACTACTTGGTGTTATATATATTGCCCTAGGTCATTGAGGAAAAATACAACCCACTTCTTCATATCATCAGCCGTGAGAAAGAGAGAGTGAGAGAGTTGAAGAGAGAGAGAAACTCATCACGAGCAGAAATTTTGCAGAAGCCGTATCCGGAGTTCTAACCGTTGGATCGAGCTGTAATTTTCACAGAACGTTTGGAACTTGTGAAAATTGATTCTGAACGGTGAAGATCGTATTTGGAGCTCTGTATTGACAGGAATAGGCCGCGAACAGAAGGTCTGTTTTTGGGCGATTCACTTCTACACAGTCACGGTGAAAGGGTCGTTTCTCACAAACCAACCGTTGGATCGAGCTGTAATTTGAACAGCACGTTCAGGACAGACAGGGGTTGATTTTGGACGGTGGAGATCGAGTTCTGAGATTCCGAGCGTCGGGAACAGTGAACGAAAGTTGGTGTTATTGGGTGAGATCTTTCTAATCTCCTTGTTGTTGTCAAGTATTGATTGCATTGGCATATTTGTGATAGAATATGTATTGTTGCAAATTGTAATACTTGAATTATGCTCATAGTGAAGTTTTTGGGTAGACTCCGGTCCCGTGGTTTTTACTCCTCACGTTGAGGAGGTTTTCCACGTTAAAATTGCTTGTGTTACTGTTTGGTGATTGCTTATTTTTTATTGCATTATATTCTTGGTATTGTTTCCTACTAGATTCACACAAGAGAGGGATAATTGATCATTCCGCTGTGTAAACGAATAAGTTCTTTGTTGATTATTCGTGTGTTTATCCCAACAAAGTGGTATCAGAGCGAGGATTCTGTTGTGTGCCTTGTGGTGAATATGGAAACGAATACGAATAGAATGGTGAATCTAAATGGTTCAAATTATCATGTATGGAAAGGGAAGATGGAGGATCTTCTATACGTGAAAGATTTATATCTACCTGTATTTGAAACCAATAAGCCTGATGGTAAAACAGATGCTGAGTGGAATATAATGCATCGTTAAGTGTGTGGCTACATTAGGCAATGGGTGGATGATAATGTGTTGAACCATGTTAGTGGAGAAACAAATGCACTCTCATTGTGGGAAAAATTGGACCAATTGTATGCTAGAAAAACTGGGAACAATAAATTGTTTCTAATCAAGCAATTGATGAATTTGAAATTCAAAGATGGCACTCCTATGACTGATCACTTGAATTCATTTCAGGGCATCATTAATAAATTGTCGGGAATGAATATTAAGTTTGAAGATGAAGTACAGGGCTTATGGCTTCTTGGTACATTGCCGGACTCGTGGGAGACGTTCAGAACATCTTTGTCTAATTCAGCCCCTGATGTTACCATCACCATGGATTTAGTAAAGAGCCGCGTTCTGAATGAGGAAATGAGAAGAAGATCGCAGGGCTCTTTTCAGTAATCAGAGGTCTTGGTCACAGAAAAGAGGGAGAGAAGTAAAAGTAGAGGTCCAAAAGGCAAACAAAAAGGCAGGAGCAAATCTAACAGATACAGCAAGATTGAGTGTTGGAACTGTCACACTCCAGGACACATAGCGAAGCATTGCAGAAAACCCAAACAAGATGACAAGAAAGATAAAGGGAAAGAAAAGAAGAACGAAGAAGCAAAAGATGAAGATCGAGTATCCGCTGCTACAAGTGACTTTCTTATCTTTTGTGACTATGAAGTTGTTAATCTTGCACACCGTGAGAGTAGTTGGGTGGTTGGCAGTGGTGCATCCATACATGCCACATCTCGCAGAGATATGTTCACATCCTACACGTCATGTGACTATGGAAATGTTAGGATGGGTGATGATGGCTTAACTAAAGCCATTGGCATTGGAGATGTATGTTTGCAGACTAGAAATGGTGCTACACTAATTTTGAAAAATGTGAAGCATGTGCCTGATCTTCGGTTGAACTTGATATCTGTGGGGAGACTTGATGATGAAGGTTTCAGCAGTTTGTTCTTCAATGGTCAGTGGAAGCTCACAAGAGGTTCTTTGGTTGTTGCTAGAGGCCAAAAGTACTCTTCATTGTACTTATTGCAAGCAAAGCTACTTGATTGCTCTATAAATGCAGTTGAGAATGAGGGGATAATCGAGTTGTGGCATAGCAGACTCGGCCACATTAGTGAGAAGGGATTGAAGATTTTGGAGAAGGGAAATCTCATTTCAGACTTGAAGAATGCATCTCTGAAGAAGTGCTCTCATTGTTTGGCAGAAAAGCAAACCCGAGTTGTTTTTAAGAGCTCAACTCCTTCCAGGGCATCAGGTATACTCGATTTAATTTATTCTGATGTTTGTGGCCCTATGAAAACAAGAACTCTTGGTGGTGCTTTATATTTTGTGACTTTTATAGATGATCACTCAAGAAAGACCTGGATCTACACATTGAAGACGAAAGATCAAGTGCTCGATGTGTTCAAGCAGTTTCATGCCTTAGTTGAGAGGCAAACTGGGAAGAAGCTGAAATGCATCAGATCGGATAATGGAGGGGAATACATCGGTCCTTTTGATGAATATTGCAAGGAGCAAGGTATCCGACATCAAAAGACTCCTCCAAAGACTCCTCAGTTGAATGGGCTTGCAGAAAGGATGAACAGAACATTGGTCGAGAGAGTAAGATGTCTGCTATCGGAAGCAGGATTGTCTACATCGTTTTGGGGTGAGGCTCTGAGTACTGTTGTACATGTATTAAATCTTACTCCATGTGTTTCTTTAGACTTTGATGTTTCAGATAGAGTTTGGTCGGGAAAAGATGTTTCCTATAATCATTTGCGGGTCTTTGGATGTAAAGCATTAGTCCATATTCCTAAAGATGAAAGGTCTAAGTTGGACATGAAGACTCGACATTGTGTGTTTCTTGGTTATGCCCAAGATGAATTCGGTTACAGATTTTATGACCCCGTGGAGAAGAAGCTTGTCAGAAGTCGAGATGCTGTGTTTGTTGAGGATAAAACCATAAGAGATATCGAAAAGGTGGATAAATCAGCTTCTACATCCGATGGTCACATGATTGACTTGAAATTAGTTCCTCATGGTCAAAGTCAAGTTGAAGCTGAAGAGGAGAATCAAGAACAACCTGATTTCAGTAATGATGATGGTCATTTACAAGATGGAGCAGATACCAACCAACCACCACCACCTGAAGCTCCAGAACCAGAGGTTCAAGAACCACCTAGAAGATCCAGTAGAGCTCATGTACCTTCAAGGTTGTATCCTCCTGATCAGTATGTGCTAATTACTGATGGGGGAGAGCCTGAATGCTATGGAGAAGCAGTTCAAGGTGCAGACAAGAAAGAGTGGTTGGAAGCAATGCAAGATGAGATGAAGTCCTTGCATGAAAATGACACATTTGATCTGGTGAAACTACCAAAGGGGAACCATGCATTGAAGAACAAGTGGGTGTACAGGATAAAGCAAGAAGAGCACACCTCAAAGCCACGATTCAAAGCTAGATTGGTTGTCAAAGGTTTCAGCCAGAAAGCAGGAGTTGATTTTGAAGAGATTTTCTCTCCGGTTGTTAAGATGTCCTCAATCTGTTTTGTGCTTGGTTTGGCAGCTAGCCTTGATTTGGAGGTTGAGCAAATGGATGTCAAAACCGCTTTTCTTCATGAAGAGTTAGATAAAGAGATATACATGGTGCAACCTGAAGGCTTCAAGGTGAAGGGAAAAGAAGATCATGTGTGCAAACTGAAGAAAAGTCTATACGGTTCGAAACAAGCACCCAGATTGTGGTATGAGAAATTTGAGTCAGTTATGGGGAAGCAAGGCTACCAGAAGACCATTTCTGATCACTGTGTGTTTGTTCAGAGGTTCTCGGATGATGATTTCATCATATTGTTGCTGTATGTTGATGATATACTAATTATTGGCAAGAATGTTTCAAGAATTGACAGGTTGAAGAAACAATTGAGCAAATCCTTTGCCATGAAGGATTTGGGGCCAGCAAAGAAAATTCTTGGTATCAACATCACCCGAGATAGAGCAAACAAGAAGCTGCACTTATCGCAGGAGAAATACATTGAGAAAGTGCTTGATAGATTCAATATGAGCAAAGCTAAAGTGGTTAGTTCTCCTTTTGCCACTCACTTTAAGCTTGGTGCTCATCATAGTCCTTCAACCGATGAAGAGAAGGAAGCAATGAGGAGAGTCCCATATGCTTCAGCCGTGGGAAGTTTAATGTATGCAATGGTGTGTACGAGGCCAGACATAGCTCATGCAGTTGGTGTTGTTAGCCGTTATTTGTCTAATCCGGGAAAGGAGCATTGGAATGCTGTGAAGTGGATAATGAGATATCTACGAGGTACATCTAGTTTGAGACTCACATTTGGATGTGGGGAGCCCGAGTTAGTTGGCTATACCGACTCAGATATGGCATCAGATATGGACACCAGAAAGTCGATTTTAGCCTATTTGGTAACATTCGCAGGTGGCGCTGTGTCGTGGCAGTCAAGACTGCAAAAGTGTGTTGCACTCTCCACAACAGAATCAGAGTATGCCGCTGCAACAGAAGCATGCAAAGAGGTGTTATGGTTTAAAAGGTTTATGGAGGAGATCGGACTGCAGCAAGAGAGGTACATAGTGTTTTGTGATAGTCAAAGTGCTATCCATCTCAGTAAGAATGCTGAGTTTCATTCAAGGTCGAAGCATATTCATGTGAGATATCATTGGATTAGAGATGCCATCAATGATAAGTTGTTTCAGCTTGAGAAGATTCACACAAATGACAATGGTGCTGACATGATGACGAAAGCATTGCCTAGAGAGAAGCTCGAGGTATGTCGTGTGATAGCCGGAATGGCTAGTCTCTCCACATAATCGGAAAGGGGGAGATTTGTTGGATTGAGTTTCCAAATTATGTGGGTGAGCCCAATATCCAATAAATAAAAAGCCCAAGTAAGCCCACTACTTGGTGTTATATATATTGCCCTAGGTCATTGAGGAAAAATACAACCCACTTCTTCATATCATCAGCCGTGAGAAAGAGAGAGTGAGAGAGTTGAAGAGAGAGAGAAACTCATCACGAGTAGAAATTTTGCAGAAGCCATATCCGGAGTTCTAACCGTTGGATTGAGCTGTAATTTTCACAACATGTTCGGAACTTGTGAAACTTGATTCTAAACGGTGGAGATCGTATTTGCATTTCTGTATTGACGGGAATAGGCCGCGAACAGAAGGTCTGTTTTTGGGCGATTCACTTCTGCACAGTCACGGTGAAAGGGTCGTTTTGCACAAACCAACCGTTGGATCGAGCTGTAATTTGGACAGCACGTTCAGGACAGACAGGGGTTGATTCTGGACGGTGGAGATCGAGTTATGAGATTCCGAGCATTGGGAACAGTGAACGGAAGTTGGTGTTATTGGGTGAGATCTTTCTAATCTCCTTGTTGTTGTCAAGTATTGATTGCATTCGCATATTTGTGATAGAATATGTATTGTTGCAAATTGTAATACTTGAATTCTGCTCATAGTGAAGTTTTTGGGTGGACTCCGGTCCCGTGGTTTTTACTCCTCACGTTGAGGAGGTTTTCCACGTTAAAATTGCTTGTGTTACTGTTTGGTGATTGCATATTTTTTATTGCATTATATTCTTGGTATTGTTTCCTAATAGATTCACACAAGAGAGGGATAATTGATCATTCCGCTGTGTAGACGAATAAGTTCTTTGTTGATTATTCGTGTGTTTATCCCAACAAATTTTATACAATATTTTGTATTTAAATTTAAAATATAGTAGTTTGTCACACTTGTCTCTTTAAATTTTGTCCTATTACTCAACGAAAGTTTGACCTCTTATCTTTTAGATTAATTAAAAAATATTATTTTATTTGAGACAAAATTCTTGATTCATCTGCACTCTAATACAATAAAATTACTAATGTCACGCCATACAAAATTTCTGTTAGAAACAATTGAGGAGACTTTGCACATGATTTTCTTCTAAAAAAAAGTACAAAAACATCAAATGAAGAGACCGTAGTTCAATTCATTCATAATTTAGCGATCCATTTCCTGCTTGAATTGTAGGGGTAATTCTAATTCCTACAAAATTATTTTTATGATTCTGCAAATAAGTGCTATAATTTATAACCAGCATTTGTGTTTCACTGGATTGATGCATCACTTGTCGGAGGATAAATAATGTCTCTTGGAATAATAATTGTTTATTCCAATGGACACAATTGTACAGAAGAAATATAACTAAATAGGTCCATCCCTATCGCCAAATTATCAGCATACACTTATCAGCAAAAAATCATTTTTACAGAATAAGACTAAAATTGGGTTGACTAAAGCCAAAAATATGAAAAATGTGAATTTGGCTTAAGGCACCGTCCTTTTGATGAATTTGTACTGCGTATGAAGAACATAAAATTCTTTGGGGCAAAAAAATAATTCTTCGCAAGACTGTTAAAAGAATTATCTTTTACGATAATAAATTATTTTAATTGACTAATTATTAATTTCATACTTTCTTTTACAATGAAAAGTAATAACTTTTCTATGAAAAAATAATTTTTTTATTGTTTACAAAAATATTAATTTTAATTTATCCAAAAAATCTGCGGAGAATTGCATAGATCTGAATTGAGTCGACTATTCATATGTTTTTTTTTGTTTTTGCTATTTTTATGTTTTAAAAAAAAATCTATGCATATAGTGTACGTACAAATTTTTAAATTAAAAAAAAAATAATAGATATATATCAAACAAACCCTCCACTAAGTAAGTCATGTATGCTTCAAAAATTAAATATAAAACACACGTACATGATCATGGTCTTTTTATCCTCAGTTTTTTCCTGTGATTAGAGATATAAGAAAGTTTCATCAACTTGCAAGATTGAAATGCATGTCCCACCTTACCAGAATATAGTATGTATAATGCCTTTTCAACTTTATCACAAATTCCCAAATCGGAATCTCTGGAACACGGTTCTTTTAGGCCAAAATTACTCCTTAGTTTCATATTGCACTAAATGAAATGGCTTTTCACTGTTCTGTTGTCTTCGTTTGTTTAGTGCTAATGTCACGTTGCTCGCTTTTAGAATATGAATGACCAATTTTTATTTTTATTTCAGGAGTTTTTTGAGTTTTTATTTTGAGTTACAGCCGTTTTAGGATTTATCTATTTTTTTTTAATTTTTTTAATTTAAAAAATTTACTTTTAAAAGATTTTCATCTTACTCCAATCGTATAAGAGGTTAATAATTTTTATGATCATATTTTTCTAAAAAAGGTAATTATTATTAAGAAAAGAAAGAAAAGGGAAACTAGGTCTCAAAACAAAATGCAAAAAAATTATGTAAATGTTTCATCTATCCTATCTTAAAAAAGGATCTTATATTTCCAATTAAAATATACAAATATAAGAATATAATTTTTTTTTTAAAGATGAACTAGATTATTAGTATATTGCACAAAATATCATTTATATTTATATAAATATTATTTAATTTAAAATATAGCTTTTAAATGTTATATTGAATTATATTCTTGAAAAGTTATTTTTATTAAAAAATATATTTTGTATTCAATTGATAATCTAAAATATGAAATCAAGTTTTCAATTTTTGAGGAGGCTGTTGGTGCCATGCATCTGACTTTGTGGCCCCCACCCTTATCAAACAAAACCTTGCTTGAGTTACAATCCAAGTGACAAGTGGTTCATCATCAGCCGAGCTAAAATGGCAACTTTGGTGTGGTTGTCGCACTAAATTTCTCCAATCTAGCTGGGTACATTGCACGCTATTTTTAGTGTGGTGAACTGTACGTGACGCTAGACACCGTGGATGTGCTGTATAAAAACCCTAAACTACCTCCACATTTAAGTATAATTTCCAGACTTGTCATCTAATTATTAGATAATTTTGATTCTTCACTTTTAATTAAAATTACTATTATTAAATATTATATAATCTATAAAATTAACGGGTTATTTACTATAATCTCGTATGCTTAAACTCCTAAATATATTCGATAATTAATACTTTTTAAGTGTAATAAATATACATAATATTCTATAAGATTCATTTGTATGATTTACATTCAAACTGTGAATTTATACTGTTATTGGCTGGAGGTAACCTGAAATAGGTAGTGAAATATTACAAATGTTTTATTTGTAGCTTTGTTTTTCTTTTTCTTTTAAATTTTGGGTCACATCTGCTGTTTATCAAGTATATTATATATATATATATATTTGTTACAAACCTAATTTTCATAATTTATTTCAAGAAAATTGAATATATATCATGACAATAAATTAATTTACTTAATTAATAAAATTATTTGAGAATTAAAATAACACAACACACAAGTAAATTATAATATATAAATAGGCAGACGGAGTATTTATATTTTATCATTAATGCTAGTACTCAGTACTACTTTTGTCATTGTCACTATAATAAGTATCATTCAGTTGTTTCGCGTATCTACGGTTTAGGCTGTCTGATTGTCCCGCACCGGAATCGCTGATCTGTCTTTTCTTTAATGTATAAATTTCATTCAAAAACTAATATATGTCTTTTTTTTTTTCTTTTTTTTTTTTTATGTATAATTTCATTTCTTCATATCGGCGATGGGAATTGGGTGATAAAAATGTCACTTAAAATAAAAATCGTTGTTCGACTATTCTTGAAAAGTATTCTGGATTTTGTATTTAAATTAATATGGATCAACTCTTATCCACTCTGATATACCATATTAACAAATATATTTTCTTTAATAAATCAATCAAATATTTGATTTGATTAACCTTATATATATATTTATTTAATAACTACTATGTAATACTATACATATATAAAGATTGACAAAATAACAACTTATTTCTTAATATTGGTCCTAAAAGTCAATTGACCCCAATGACCTTTCATTTCAGTTCTCATATATATATTATTTTTTAAATTTTTGGATCAATTATACCTTTAATCATATATTTTAAGTTACCACACCCTTACCCATAACTTTGGTACCGTTAAGAGTTGAAAAAATAACAAAAATACTCACTCTTTTTGGGAGGTATATTGCTTTATTTATTTATTTTTTTTTTCAATCTTTCATTACCTTTATGTACATGTCATGTGGCATCACTAACAAAAGTATAACAGTATTAGTACATAAGAGTGTAACTAAACAGAGAATAAAATATTTGGGGATAATGATCGAAATTAAAAATTAGGAGGACCATGGTGCAATTTGTTACTTTTGCCTATAAAGAAGTTATATAGAACACAACAATAGGAGTTTTTACGAAGTTAACCTCTAAAAAAAGTTACTAATAATTTTAACTATGTTTCAATAAGATGAAATATTAAAATTTAGTAGAATTTATTTATTTATATTTAAAATATACAATTGTAATCTTAATATATCAATAATAAAAATATTTAATATATGTCAAGTGTGGGTAAATCAAGATTGCTATATAATTAATAATGCAATCTAGTTAGGTTTTGTTAAAAAAAAATCTAGGTAGAAAATTTTGAAGAAGAATATTGGTAATACATAAACCAAACTGAATTGTAATAAATATTGGCACACTCTTTTTTCTTTTAGGCAATACTTAGATATATCTTTTAATGTTAATAATTTCAGCACGGACATGTCATAACCAAATAACCAATAATCTTGCCCAACCCTATGATATGCTCATATTAAATAGCCTCTGATGCAAACGTAGGTCCTTTTCTCTTTGCTAATAATAATAATAAAAGTGAATAATAATAATAATAATAAAAAAATAAATAAATAATGGTGGAAAAGGCCAAAACCGTCTATGCAGACTGGTTGATGGAGAAAAGAATCTAGAATGATGGGCTAGGTCAAGTCTAATGTAAACTTTAAAATAGAAATAGGTGTGGATGAATTAGTGGTACAACCAGGAAGAAACTTCCCTTTGGAAATTCAGTTTAGAGCTTTGACCCACAATCCCATATCGGACTTCCCAACTTCCCATGCCTTGTGTCTCTGCTTTCTTTAACCAAAATTAATAAATAAATAAATAAAACTTCCCTTACTCATAAATAAATTCAAATAAAATCTAAGGAAAGGATAATTAGGAAACAATAACAAATAACAATTTTACAAGTGAGGAAGTTTTTACTGTATAAGTTCTAATTTTTAAGCCAATCAACTAAAATTAGTAATATGATAATAAGGTGTGTGAGATAGTGAATAATTTAAATAATAAATTGGAAACAAAATCTATATTGATGGACATGTGATTCAAGCTAATCTTTCCCTGTCCTCAAGTAAATTTCCTCAATAAATGCTAAAAATCTTAAGAATCACATAAGATTTAATGTTTTCATGAGAAATATAAATTACATTGGACAGTATCATCAAATATAGTTCGTGACACAGTAAATAATAATACAAAATATAAATTTCTTATTATCCTCTCATGGGTGGAAACTATTTTATTTAATTATTTCTTTGTCTTCCACCCAGAAAAGAGGAAAAGGAAAAGAACATAATAATATTCCTTTGTATTTTTTGTCCTCGTTATTTCCATGCTTTCTCTGAGAATCCGGACCGCGTCGTCTCCGTGTATCTTTCTTAAACACTCGCAGTGACTGTCCTTATTCAACTTTTCATTATTATCAGATGGAAAGGGAAATTAGTAGCAGTTGATAAGAGAAAACCGAACAACGACAGTTTCAACCGTTGAGCACGGCCTGCCATTCCGCAGTCAACCACTTCTCCGGCGACTGCATCTCCACGAAGGGTACAATCGGAAATTCAACCAGTGCGAATGGACCACGCCGGCACGCCGAGACGGACCTCTGCTTCGGGTCGCTCTTCGCTGGTTGGCTCCTTGCGCGGCTTCACGCTTTCCGGCGTGCGCATCTCCAAGGAGGAACTCCAGAAGAAAATCACATTTCCTGAGTACCTCCGGCTCTCCATGAGGGAGGCGATCCGGGCCAAGGATGTCGGCGCCTCCGCCGTGGCTCAGCTTTACGAGGCGGCTCACGCCGAAGGAGCGCAGCCGGTTGAGCCCGCTGAGTGGCCGATTGTTGTATTCATCAATTCCAAGAGCGGCGGGCGCCATGGGCCCAAACTTAAGGCCCGGCTCCAGGAACTCATGGGCGAAGAACAGGTAATCTTTTTATGACGTATACGCGTGCGTGCAAATACGTACACCATGGTATTTCACTTCATTTCAATCCTGCGTCGGTGCGACTTTATTATTTATGTGCAAGAAACTTTCTTGTTTTCAAATTGATTACATTTTTTGGTTTAAAAGAAAAAATTGTTTGTAATTATGCGCTGTTTGATTTGTAGATAAGTTCACGGCTTATTTTCAAATCAGAATTAGAAAATTGCACTTGAAGTTCTCTCTCTCGCTTGAAAATTAATTTAGCGCTCTTTGTAACTGAAAACTTAAGTTTTGATGAATTTATGTTTTAAATATTATATCTGGCCATTTTTCTACCATTTCATCAGTATATTATATTAATATTATATCATATTACATCACTCTTACAAATATCACATGATATAAAATAAAGAAATTCGATTCTTGGCAAACATAAACTAAAAGTACTTCAATATAAATTTGTACAATGGGGCATTTTCCTTTTTCATTGAATTTGTTTGATTTTTTTTTATTTTTCTTCTAGAAATATTACAATCTGACAATAATTAATCAATTGCTTCATACATTATAAAACTTCCTCGTCTTTTTGGCCCATTACTATTTAAATTGGAAAATGCGAAATGAGATACTTGCAGAAATTGAAAGGAGCAACTTTCCATATAAACAATCCTTTCGTTGTGTTTCTTGCATGTCACAGCCTGTTTTGTGATTAAAGTATCACAAGTTAGTTAGTTGTAAGTTTTAGGTAGAGAGGCGCTATAAATATTTTATATTACTCTAAAATATTGAATTGCCAACATAATATTTATTTGAAAGATTCAATTGTTTGCGGAATTTCCTGCATAGTTCTATCATGAGACTGAAAGAAAAGTTTGTCACAGTTCTTCTCAAGTTTCATTTTTTACGCTGTTTTTTAGGTCATTCTCTTTTAATGTTATGAAGAGACGTTTTGTTTTTCAAGTTTTGAAATAAGAAAGTGCAAAGGTAAGTTTCAATGTAGAAAACCACCAAGTTTATCATTTTGTTGGGAAGTGATTATAGAATGTTAAATTTTTTGAGGAAGAGAAGTGCCACATCAGAATGTACGAAGGTGGTTTGATCTTTTCTGGAAAATTTAGTAACGTTCTTAAGGCACTGGAGTAGTATATATCAATTTCTTGGGTATCAAATTTAATTGCACTGCAGGTCTCAGCTAGTACTCTAGTCGTAGCACCTCGTCCGCAATCATGAGTACTATTTACATGTTGATTAAATGTAAGTTTCAATGTATATTTAATGACATAACAAACATAAAATAAATAAAATATTATTGCATCATCATCAACTAAGAAACCAATATGGTAAGCTAGCAAAATGCAGCATTATATATCTATTGTCAGAAAGGCTATGAAGTTTGTTTGTTTTTTTTATTTGAAGGAAGGGGAATTCTAAGTTTTTGGTTCGTATATTCTTGTGTTTTATCTTATGTGGATAACTCTAGTTCAAAGATCATTTCAACAAATCCTTTTTGCGTAAGCTGTCTTTTGTGCTTCCTACCAGGTTTTTGACCTTTCAGAGGTGAAGCCTCATGAATTTGTTCAGTATGGATTGATTTGCCTGGAGAATTTTGCTAGGTTTGGGGACAACTGTGCAAAAGAGACTCGTGAGAAACTCAAGATTGTGGTACATACCTTGTGTTGACATTACAATGCTACAGATTACCACTTTCCCCTTCACAAATAATATTATCAATGATGTCGTTATGGTCAGTTTGTTACATGAAAAACCTTGATGTATCTTGTCCTTTACAGGTAGCGGGAGGTGATGGCACTGTTGGTTGGGTGCTCGGGTGCCTTGGAGAGCTTAACAAACAGGGCAGGCCGCCAATTCCGCCAACTGGAGTTATTCCACTTGGTACTGGAAATGACTTGTCAAGGAGTTTTGGCTGGGTAAGCAGTCATACTTCAATTTTTGCTTTTACCTACTGTCCAGCTGTTTCCTAAAAATCTTTAAATAACATATTGCAGGGTGGCTCATTCCCTGTTAATTGGAAATCATCCGTTAAAAGAACTCTTCAAAAGGTCGCTCATGGTCCTACTGCTCGTCTAGATAGGTAGTTTTTTTTTTTTGGCTTGAACGATCTAGCATATCATGCTGATTGTACTGCTGTTGCTTTTAGAACCTTTGTATTTGTTGTATTTCCTTTTCTTTTAAGTTATTTTACTGCCTTTTCTTCTTTAGAGGTCCTCTACTTTGGCAAGTTTACCAAATGAACCTTCATGTGCAGTTGGCAGGTTTTATTATCAATGCCAGCTGGGGAGGAGTTGGATGCACCTTATTCTCTGAAGGCAACAGAAGAAACTCCTCTTGATCAGGTTTGTGGCTGAATTTTACGTTGTTTTTTTGTTTTTTTATCCATTTTTATTCTCAATCAGTAGAGCTTATGTCTTTTTGTTGATTTGTACATTTGCTGCAATCTATCATTGTTTAGTTGCTTATTCATTTTGCAAATCCTGTCATTTAGTAAATAATACTAAAGTTAATTTTCATGATTATTAAGTAAACAAATAGCTTTATAAGTCTATCTTCATGTATACTGGTTACTCTGATTTTGTTTTGTTAAGCTTAAACAGTAGATGTGATCTCTAGCTTGTAATATCTTATTTGAAAATTTTACCGGTCGACTTTAGAATCAATTGAATTTTAGCGTTTATAAGTAGATATTTAAAGAGAATAATAATTGTGTTATGATTAAAACCTACATAAGGGCAACATATTGATTATGAAGTTCCTGAAACTGGTTCAGATTTAGGAATGTAGATAATATACCTAAATCAAGTTCTCATATGTGAACAAAGTTTGCAAACCTTCTCAGAGAACACTCTTTTGTATTCATGTGTCTTGTCAAACCTCATTCTTATGAAATTTTGATGGCTAGTTTTGGTGTTTTCTACCTCTTTCTCATGAAATTTGATGGCTAGTTTTTCAGTTTAACTTGTAACATGTACGTACGTTGTTTTGTCTATTGATATAACTTTCGTTTCCTTGTTTGTGTTTAAACTCTTTTATTTATTTTTATTTTTTTCTCTTTTCTGTGCAGGAACTGGAAGTTGATGGGGAATTTCCGGAGAAGGTTTCCTGCTACGAAGGAGTCTTTTATAATTATTTCAGCATAGGTTTGCATTCTAAATGCTCATTCTTCTCTCTGGATATGTTTGTATAGTTCTTGTTGAAAAAGTATTGTGTGTTATGTTAATGAAGGAATGGATGCACGAGTCGCTCATGGTTTCCACCATTTGCGCAATAAAAAACCTTTCCTCGCTCAGGGTCCCATCTCAAATAAGGTTAAAATTATAGTCATATTCTCCAAGACTGATTTTCATTTTCTCGAATGCCAGTGGAACTGATGTTAAACTCCAATGATTCATTTTCTGGACCAGTTAGTCTTGAATTCATTTTCTGTGTACATATTTTGGCTTATGCATTCTGTATTTTCTCTCTGAATGCAGATGATCTACTCTGGATACAGTTGCCAGCAAGGCTGGTTCTGCACACCATGCAGCAGCGACCCTGGTTTAAGGTAAGACTTTTTTCTTGCATCCTCAAAACTGGAAATATACTTATCCTATTACCAACAAATTTGTTTTATATTTCGGTTGTTGATTGTAATAATTTAAATTTAATCTTATAAGTTGAGGCTCTCTTGATGGCAGGTCTTTGAAGAACATCTTAAGGATATACGTTAAGAAGGTCAACTGTTCAAAATGGGAGCAAATCTCTGTCCCATCTAGGTTGACATTTTCTTCGAAGATTATAATCTGAGATTATAATTGAATCTTCCCACAAATTAAAACAATAATGATTTGAGTGCCCAAAGTCATTTTCTAATTAAATATTCCAGATTTGATTTGATACATTTTGTTTTTTGATTAACCGAAACTTTGTGGATGTTCCAGTGTGAGATCTATTGTTGTTCTGAATCTTCCTAGCTATGGAAGTGGACGAAATCCATGGGGCAAGCTGAAGCCTAATTATCTTGAAAAGGTATTTGAAGTTTCCACTCCTTAAAACATATGAACTTCTTCGTGGTTGGAATATTTCCACTAATCCCCCCCCCCCCCCCCCAACAACAACAGAGGGGATTTGTTCAGGCCCATGCTGATGATGGTTTACTAGAAATCTTTGGTCTCAAACAAGGATGGCATGCCTCAATGGTTATGGCCGAACTGATAACTGCCAAACACATAGCACAGGTACTGTGGCAATTTGTCAAGTAATTTAATCAGATCAAATAGACTTTTCAATACCCAACCTATCAGTAATCATCCTTAGTGGTCGGGATCCCTCTATTCTTTTGATATATTCAATTAAAACAACTTATATCACTGTCCCAGGCGTCTGCTATCCGGTTTGAGCTAAGAGGAGGAGAATGGAAAAAGTCGTATATGCAAATGGATGGTGAACCGTGGAAACAACCAATGAACAAAGAATTCTCAACATTTGTGGAGATCAAAAGAGTACCGTATCAATCTCTTATGGTCAGGGGAGACTAGTTTCTTTCTGCATTTTACTTATCTTCTTATTCGAGGTTTTGGTATTAAAACTCTGTCTTGCTGCAACCAAGTTGTTGTACATATGTATCTCTGCATTAGCTTTGTATCTAGTTCTTTCTTTAGGCCAGCATATTTTACTCTAGATGTATGTAAAATTGGTGTTAATTTGTGCCGATTCACTTGGATATGTGTTCGCAGAAGTCCAGATCAATGAATTTTATATATAATTATATTGACAGGGTGCTTATTTCGATTATTTTTTTAATTTCATATTAAGCATATATTAATTTTCAATTGTTACCATCCTCATCCAGTGGCCAAATAAATTTTGTAATTTTTGAGGACTTTTTTTTTGGAGGGAGTAAGGGGGTTTGAGGTTGGGTTGACCCAATTTCAAAAAATAAATTTCTTTGTATCGATCAATCCCCCATTTATGTGAATATATCCTTAAACAAATATAGTTGCAACGCATCTCTATATACATATATATATATATATATATATATATATATATATATATATATATATATATAAGTAAAAAGAAGTATCGTCTCATATAAAAAGCATTAAAAATTTTCATCTTAATTATTTTTTAATTATGGTTTGTATTTTTCTATATAAATCTATATCAATATCTATCTATATATATTTGATTGATAAGTTATAACACTTATTAATTCTCAAGTTATTATCTATCAAAATGTTTATTTGATTATCTTTTTTATTATTTTTTATTTTTCACTAAATGTTTATACCTTTTTATTTCAACTCCAATTTTTTATAAAGAAAAATATCTAACTAATTCTCTTTTCACAATCTTTAATTTAACATTCATATTGCACATATATATTCACATACCTACATTAAAATTTAATTATTAAATATAAATAATTTTTAAGTTAATTGTGATATATATATATAGAGAGAGAGAGAGAAATATCGTCTTAAATAGAGAAAAATCAAATTTCTTTTACCTAAATTACTTTTGATTATGATATCTATTTTTTTACACAAATTAATATCAATATCTATCTATATATAAGATATAATAAAATAATTTGATTGATAGAACCATGATTTAATGGTTACTAAAATTTGCAATAAAAAATCATTATATTATTATTTATTTTAATTTTAATTATTTTACTATGAGAATATATACTAACAAACTTTTAAATATTTTGTAAATAAATTGTAGTTCAATTTAAATCCTGTAATTCACAAATTTTGGGATATAGATAATCAATATATATGTATAAATAAGTTAGATTACAATAAATCAGTTTGATCTAAAATAAAAATAATTAATCTTTTGGAATAGATTTAACATCCATAAAATAGTAATGTTCAAATATCATCATATTTTGATAAATTTATTTAATATAATTCAAACCATGTCTGTTATTGGGCGAGTCATTAATAATTAATTAATATGTGAAAGCAAAATATGTCTTTAAAATAAAATTCTATTTTTCGACAATATAGCACTTCTTGAGTTTTTTTAAATTATAATTTCTCAAGTTAAGCTATAAATAAATATTTGGATGGAAAGGAAGAGTCTCAAGCTGAAACTCCTAATCCAGCTTATTTAATACCTTTTGATTTTAACTTTAAAAACTCCAGTTTTTTAAATTAATAAGGTCATAAAAAATTTAAACAATAACTAATAAAAAATAAATAGTCATAAATCCACGAGATAAATTACTAATTTGTGATAAATAAAAATTTGTAACTACAGGCCTCTATGGTGTAACAACTAGGGTTAAAGTGGCTAGGAGCCTCATCTTTGCGCGATAATAGTAATTTCGTAACTGAAAAAAATGTTTGGACAGTTATAGAAGCCCTTCAAATATTGAGCTCAAGATACTTCATCTGGGCTTGACCCAAGTATCACCACAAACTTTTTAAACAAAATCCTAAATATGTTAAAAACCTAAATTACTTGGATACCAACTAAGTTGATTTTTAAAAGAGTGAGTCTCCTGTGAAACGGTTGCATGTGTGATACGATTTAAGGTAGTACTTATGTAACTATAAATTATTACTTGTTTAACTATAAAATATTACTATTTTTAAGGTAACTAATCAACATTTACTAATTTAAAAAAAATATTGATATTTTATAGTTAAACAATAAATATTTTATAGTTAAACAAATAATACCTTAAATTATGTTACACATGCAATCATTTCACAGAAGTTTTTGCCTTAATTTAATTAATGAACTACACTTACTTGAAATACATAATTTATGAGTATTTGGTGTCAATTGATGTAGGTATACGGGGGGGTGTCGTTGACAGTTTGGACAAAATTACCATAAATGATAAAGTATGTTGGAATTTTATTCTTTACAAAACTATACACATAGAATTTGTTCATTAGTGCATCACTTTTTGAAAACTATCCATGTATTGAAATGCATAAAACTCAAAAGATTAAATAACATAAATAGTTGGCAAATATAACTTTTAAATAGGAATTGAAATTATAATTTAAATTGAAATTGGTATGTATGAAGAGTTAGAACCTACACTCATTAAGAAGAGCTCAACTACAGATCTAAATTGAAATTGGTGGTTTTGAAGGGAGGCTCTCATTTCGTTAGTTAGAAAAATCCATGAAAATGATAAATTAATACCTATTAAAACATTTAAGACAATTCAGATATGGGGAATAATTTAATGGCGATTATTAACAACATAAAGCTCACATATAGTACAAAGGCCGCATATAGCATTGTATCCAAATTTTAATTTTTTTTTAGAAAAGTCATATCAGCAGATTAAAGAAAATAAAGATTTGTACAGATCTCGTAAAATTTGCCAATTATATAGTCAAATTAAGGATAAAAATATTTTGCAAATTGCTAATTAAATGTTGTTGAAAATTTAATTTCATATTTGACAAAATCAAATTTTTTCCACGCGATTAGGTGATTTTAAATAATTGATAGTTTAATTATAGAAAAATTGTTAATGATTTTCCATAATATAATGAAACTACAATGATTTCACGTTCCTAACAAATTTATTTCTTATTTTGAATATATTATGAGTTAACAAAAATTCTTTAAAATTCGAATTTATTTATGTTAAACAACAGAAATAAAGCAAATCGCGAAGATTGTTGATATTAATCTCTTCAATTAAATTGTAATAATGTATCTTAAAAGAGTTGTATAAATATATATAATTTTACATTTATATGGTTGAAATTTAGGCCGAAAAAACAAAATTTAAAAAAGTGATTTTACTTATATATATGTATATATATAGATTTTTTTATAAATTGAATCGAGAAAATTGAGTCATATATTTGTTAGATTTCATATATTTTTTTTTAATTTCATAATCCATTGATTTGATTAATATTCGATAAAATATATAGATTTGAATCATGTATTAAATATTGCAGTATATTCATCTTGATATCATCTAAGTTTGAAACACCAAAATTTGTGGAATAATTTAGATTTTAAAATCGAATCAAAATCTGTAGAATAAAAATGTCTAATTTTAATTTAATAATAATTTATAATTATTTTAAATAAGTAATAAAGTTTAGGCGGGAAAACGGAATTGGAAAAAGTCATTTTGTTTTAATATATCTATGGATATCCGACTATTAAATATATTTTATAAATAAACAAAAAAATAGCTGCGTACTTTTTAATCTACTCCATACTATTCTAATTCTACAATTTTATTAAACTAAAATAAAAGAAAAATAAGACAAAATAAAACTATTTAATTGATGGAGTCCCTCTTATAGCTTCCCAATATGTATTGATTCAATTCTTCCAATCTCCTATTCTCATTATGAATACGTCCGTTCTTCCTCTGTTCTCTCTGATTTTGATCGAACTTGATCAAAATAATCATCACTTTTGGCGGGCTCAAGTCCTTGCAGCAACTCATGCTCATGATCTTGACGATATTCTTCTTAGATTTTCTGTGGTTCCAGAAAAAATTGTTGAAGGATCTTCATCTAATTCTACGAGTCTAACGGTGAATCCATCATATGTTACCTGGATGTGTTGGGATCAACTGCGAGTTGGCTTTTAGCTTCTACCTCTCAGGGTCTTTTGTTTCAACTGGTGTCTACATTACAACTAGAGGCCTATGCAAATGCTGACTGGGCAGACTCATTGGACTATAGAAAGTCGGCTGGTGGTCACACCTGGAGCTCTAAAAAGCAAGATGTTGTTGCAAGGAGCAGTGCATAATCTAAATATAGATCACTTGCTACAACATCTACTGACATTGTTAGGATAAAATCTTTGTTTGCAAAACTTGGAATCCAACTCCTTGATCCATCCATCCTATGGTGTGATAATATCAGCGCTATTTCTTTAGCGTCTAATCCAGTGTTTCATGCATGAACCAAACACATAGAAGTCGACGTTCACTATATATTGCTACTGAAGATCAACTTGCTGACATCCTCACAAAATCATTATTTGTGAAACGGTTTCAATTGTTATGTAACAAGTTTTCTTTTACTGTTCCCCCTGGTTTTGTTTAACTGGGGTGTATTGTGATAGAGGTGTAGTTACTAATATTAATTATAATTAGTTAGGAAGTTAGCAAGCAGTTAGACAGTTAGAAATTCGAATGACATCAGCATAATTAGTTTCTGTAACTAATTACCTCACAGACTCTATGTATATATATCTATTCATATTAATGAAATTGATTGCTTTTCATTGGAATAAATTTAAAGTTTTCGCATGGTATCACTAAAACTGATTATAATTATAATTTGCTCAATATATCTCAAATCACTAAAGACAATCACGTTTATGTTGAATGTTACCATGACTGTTGTTTTGTCAACAATCATCAAATTCTACTGAGAGGCAAACTTCATGAAGGGTTGTATCAACTGGACTTGAGTGGCCTTGCACTCAATCTTAAAGTCTATTCTAAATCTGCACCTACTTCAATTCCTCAGACATGTACCATACCTAGACATGGGCACGGTTCTAGTTTGGAACCGGAACCGCCAGATGGAACCGTCGGTCAATGGTTTGGTTCAACCGTTGATCCGGTTCCGGTTCCAAATCGGGACAGACGATTCACGGTTCGATTTTGGTTCCCTATTTTTTGGTTTCAGGAACCGCCGGTTTCCGTTCAAACAAGCGGTTCTAACCGTCTTTTTGAAAATTCTAACCGTTGAAGATCAATGGCTGAGATTAACTAGTCATTGATTTCCAATGGCTGAGATTCTGCAACCGTTGGGGGAATTGCCGGTTCGAACCGATAACGAGAACCGGGGAACCAGAACTGAAACCGGGGAACGGAACCATGAAAGGAACCGGTTTAAAAGTTGTTAATTAAAAAAAAAAAGGAACCGGGGAACCGAAACCGTCGATTTCAGAATCAGAACCGTATATATGGCGGTTCGGTTTCGGTTCCGCCCTCCACGATTCTAAGAACCGCCGGTTCTGAAGCCGAAACCAAAACCGGTGAACTGTGTCCATGTCTAACCATACCTTCTTCCTTTAAATCTTTCTATCCACTGTTATGAAATCTTCGTGGTTACCTAATTCCTTGAAATAGATCTATGGGGTCCTGCCTCAACTATTTCTACATAAGAATACAAATATTATATTCATTTTGTTGATGTCTTTCTCCTTCTCTCTCCTCCTCTAAATCTCAATCCTTAATCTACTTTCTTATTTTCCTCGCAGCCTTCTGCCGCTTGACTCTCCACCTGAACTCTTCCTTTCATCGAGAAAATATTAGTACGATGGTGGACAGGTGATCAAAATTGAAATTGATGAATCGTTTAAGAATTGAATGAGGAAATAAAATTTCTTTTTTGCATAATTGTACAATTTATTATTGTTGAGTTGCAATATCAGTTGGTTTGAAATTAATAAGTAGTTTTTTTTTATCCGAATTTCATCATTGTGTATGGTTTAGTTTTACGATTCAAAAAAATTATATAAAAAAGGTGAGAAAATGATCGTTGTGAAGATAAGAAAGAAAAAGAAAAGAGATGAATTATTAATAATTCATATTTTGATTTTAGTAAGGGTAATAAAGTTTTTCTATAATAATTGTTAAGATATATTATGAAATTTAAATCCAAAATTTTAAATTTTAAATCCAAACTATGTGTCTTTTATTTTTTCTTGTCCAAATATTATATTCAATATTACAACAAAAATTAGCACTATGATTCTTTGAAGAATAACCTTTACTAAATATAATAGATTATGAATGGCAAAACCTCTATATTTTCATCAAAATATCCTTATATATTCTCCATTTTTGCTCCCTTTTTTAAGATATATTTCATTAAACTAACTTTCTATTCATAAAAAAATATAACTAAAATTTGATTTCCTATTATATTTGATTAATATAATATTGTAATAAAACATCTAAACAGTACCTTTTCTATATATACACATCCCACAAAATCTTACATATATTATTTGAAATATTAATATACTAATTAAAAAAAAAAAAAAACACAAATTAAAACTGAATGACACATGTGCCCGCATGGGACGGAGGCTTGTGACTGTGGTGCATGGTAAGTCATAGTACATCTGAATTGATAGCTTTTTGAATGAGTCGGTCTTTCTTATTGGGTTCTCCTGCACTTTTTCTTTACCCTTTTACCACCATTATTTTTTAAAACAATTGATTGTGTTGAAAAAAAAAATGTGATAATAACAGCAAATTAATAGCAGCGGTAGTTAGCAAAACGGTTGAGGATTTGTTAGCGGTTATTATTCAAGTTGTTAGAAGCGGTAGTTAGCAAAACGGTTGAGGATTTGTTAGCGGTTATTATTCAAGTTGTTAGAAGCGGTTATTGGTTAATAGAGGTTGTTACAATTGGGTATGCATCTATAAATACCAATCCATCTCTTCCGGTAGAGGATTGATTCATCTTTCATCTTTGAGTGAAGAAAAGAGAGAGAGTTTGAAACACTTGAATCTTGTGTAGATTAGCAGATTCAAGGTAGAGATTGAGTGGTTGTAAAACATACACTATAATCAATACAAAGAGAGCAACAAAGTGGGAGTCACAAACATCAGGCAAATCAGACAACAAACAACACTGAAGAAGCTGGCTATGAATCTTCAGAAGCTCTGTGTGTGACAACTGATGAAGTTGAATCAGAGTGGGTGTTGGACTCGGGTTGTAGCTTTCATATGACACCCAACAAGGATTGGTTCTCTACTTTACAGAAAATCAATGGTGGCACAGTGATGCTAGGCAATGATCAAAGCTGTAAAGTGAAAGGCATCGGTGCACTACACATCAAAATGTTTGATGGTGTGGTCAGATTACTGAGGAAGGTCAGGTATGTTCCTGATTTGAGAAGAAATCTGATCTCTCTGGGAGTGCTTGATGCAATGGGGAACAGATTTGAATCTGAAGGGGGAAAGCTAGATGTAATCAAAGAAAATAAGATTGTCATCAGAGTAATGAGGAGAAGTGGGCTGTATTTCTTGATTGGAAATACGGTGGAAGGGCATTTGAATTCTGTGAAGGAGAAGGACAATACACTTCTCTGGCATGGCAGGTTAGGTCATGTTGGGGTCAAAGGGTTGCTGGAATTGACTAAACAGAAGCTGGTTGGGTGTAAGTGGATCTTCAAGAAGAAACCAGGAGCTGTGCAAGCAGCTGGAGTGAGGTATAAGGCCAGGTTGGTGGCCAAGGGATACTCACAGAGGGAAGGAGTAGACTACAATGAGATATTCTCACTCGTAGTCAAACATTGTTCCATCAGAATACTCTTGTCACCGGTGGCTCAGTTTAATTTGGAGTT
This sequence comes from Caryopteris x clandonensis, assembly GCA_028749325.2. Taxonomy (NCBI): domain Eukaryota; kingdom Viridiplantae; phylum Streptophyta; class Magnoliopsida; order Lamiales; family Lamiaceae; genus Caryopteris; species Caryopteris x clandonensis. Next base: position 2,558,002 of record JAPYKT020000001.1, read on the forward strand.
ACATCAAATGGATGTAACCACAGCATTTCTACATGGAAGATTAAAAGAGACTATATACATGAAGATACCAGAGGGTGTGTTTGTGGAGAATTCTGAAACCAAAGCTTGTTTGTTACAGAGATCTTTATATGGATTGAAGCAAAGTCCAAGGCAAGGGTATCTCAGATTTGATGAGTATATAGAGTCATGCAAATTCAGGAGAAGTGAACATGACAGTTGTGTGTATTTCAAGAGTGAAGGTACATCTCTTACCTATCTTTTTTTATATGTAGATGATATGCTTATAGCCAGTAGCACAATGGAGGGAATACAAGAGGTTAAAGAGATCTTGGAGGCAGAGTTTGACATGAAAGATCTTGGTGAACCTAAGGTAATACTTGGGATGGAGATCAAGAGAGAAAGAAATGTTGAAGCTGTGTATCTCAGGCAGGAGTCTTATCTTGATAAGGTACTAAAGAGATACAATATGACCCTGTGTAAAGCTGTTGCTACACCATTCAAACAGGGATTAAAACTATCACTACATCAAGGGGCTTCCACAAGTGATGAACAGGCTGTTATGGATAGGATTCCATATGTCAGTGCAGTGGGGAGTCTGATGTACACGATGGTATGTTGTAGGCCTGATATGGCCTGTGTTATGAGCATGATCAGTAGATTCATAAGTAATCCAGGAAAGAGTCATTGGGAATCAGTGAAGTGGGCCATGAGGTATGTGAAGGGCACTATGATGAAGGGGCTGAAGTTTCAGAGAAACACACTTGAAGGTGATGCATTGGTAAGATATGTTGATGCTGATTTTGCAGCAAACATAGATATAAGAAAGTCTCTAACAGGTTATGTGTTTACACTGTATGGCACTGCTATCAGCTGGAAATCTTTTCATCAGTCTGTGGTAGCTCTTTCTACTACTGAGGCAGAGTATGTTGCACTTACTGAAGCTGTAAAAGAGGCAGTTTGGCTCAAGGGAATACTGGAGGAGTTTGGTGTAACACAGGAGAAGGTTAACATATTCTGTGATAACCAAAGTGTCATACATTTGTTAAGGCACCAAGGTTATCATGAAAGGACAAAACATATAGATGTAATACTCTATTTTGTGAGGGACTTAGTGGAGAAGGAGATGGTTTCAATCTCCAAGATTGATACAACTGAGAATCCTGCAGATAGTCTCACAAAGGCTTTACCTACTTCAAAGTTGGAGTTGTGTTTAAGCCGCATTGGACTGTGTTAAACTTGACAACAAGGGGAGCTGCTCAAGGTGGAGCAGTGAGGAGTAAGGCAGCTCTAGGTGGAGTTGTGGTTGTGCAGTTTGGTAAAGAACTGTGGTTATAGTTGTTCCAGGTGGAGCAATGGTTGCTATGATCTTTGTGTTGTTGATTCTGCTGCTCGAGGTGGAACAGTGTTGCAGTTGCAGTTCAAGGTGGAGCTGTGTTGATTATTCTATGTAGAATAATTGTTGTAAGTGCTCTTTTGTTTCTTGGCAGCAATATAATTGTGCTGTTAAGGTGGAGATTTGTGATAATAACAGCAAATTAATAGCAGCGGTAGTTAGCAAAATGGTTGAGGATTTGTTAGCGGTTATTATTCAAGTTGTTAGAAGCGGTAGTTAGCAAAACGGTTGAGGATTTGTTAGCGGTTATTATTCAAGTTGTTAGAAACGGTTATTGGTTAATAGAGGCTGTTGCAATTGGGTATGCATCTATAAATACCAATCCATCTCTTCCGGTAGAGGATTGATTCATCTTTCATCTTTGAGTGAAGAAAAGAGAGAGAGTTTGAAACACTTGAATCTTTTGTAGATTAGCAGATTCAAGGTAGAGATTGAGTAGTTGTAAATCATACACTATAATCAATACAAAGAGAGCAACAAAGTGGATGTAGATCGATTTTGATCGAACCACTATAAAAAATCTGGTGTTGATTTCTTGTTCACATTATTTTTATTTGAATTTCTTGGATCACGATTGAACTATCTTTAGATTCAATCACAAAAAAA
>JAPYKT020000001.1:5835000-5990000 GCA_028749325.2 Caryopteris x clandonensis
GCAACTTAATTATTGAATCCTTCTCTAGGTTGAATTCGGATATAACATAGAGGCAAATGTCCCAAGGCCACCTTTAAATTAATTAAGAAAATTCAAAAATAAACTCTCGGGTTAATTTAGATTAAGATAATTTTGCGTTTTTTATTTATTCATTTAGAAAAATTTAGTTAATTAACAAACCTCTCCAAATTCTATAGCTTAAATAGTAGTTCAAGTTAAATTCAAATAGTCATTTAAAATTCCACATATACCTATTCTTCGTGGTACTTGAGTCAGTTACTACAATAACCGTACTCATTTTCGGTTAAGTTGGACGTAAACCATTTTCGCTTCATAAATATGCTATTCATGCGCTTGAACCCACTTGGATAACATCTAGACAAATCGAAGCAGGTCGACAGGCGATGACACGAAATGCACGCTAATTTGTTATCTTAAAAATACCTTTTAAATAAATAAGTATTATTTTCTAATTAATCAAGTAATATTGTGAATCGAGTATGCGGTGCAATTAATGAAAAAAAAAACTCACTCAAATAAATAAGTTTAAAAAGAAAAGGAAAATTTAAAGATACTTTTTCTTACTATGAGGTTTGCGAATGAAAAAGAACGAAGAAAGCTAATGGGAGGAAAGTTAGTGGGAACACTGAGGTTATTTATTTACACCGATTGTGCTGATATTTATGCCAATTCATATATATATATATATATATATATATATATATATATATATATTATTTGATTATATATATATAAATATATATATATATATATATGTTTTTTGACAAGATTTGATTTTAAATACTTGATCTTATTTGATTATAGATACTGATTACTTAAATAGACGGAAATTATTACCCTTTTGTCTCTAAAAATGAGTAAAAATAAATAATATTTGTTAGAATAGTATTTACTAGACATTTTTATTTCATGAACTGTAAAATGGTTAAACATGTCGGACTAAAATCTAAAAGTTACGGCTATTCGTATTTCGAATTCTCTAAAATATATATATTTCATTGGTTAAAGACATTTTAGTTATAATTGAGGGTTTTTTTTTTTTTTTTTTTTTTACGAAATATATTCAATTTAAGATAATTATATCTTTTTAATTAACAAAAACATAACGTAATAAAAAAAGAAAAAAAAGAAAAAAGAAAACCAAAGAAGAAGAAGAAGAAGAGAACAACCACAAGGAGAGAAAAAGAAAATGAGAACAAATTTGTTATCTAAATCAATTGAATATTTTCAAAAGTTCGTATATTTCGATCGAAAATCATATTTTATAAGTATTTTAGATGAAAATATACATTGAGAAATAATTTGGTTTCGAACATTCATGTTTGGTTTGTTTTCCGATGTTTTGTTTTGAATCTATCATTTTTTTCGACATTTTTTAACCTATTGCATTTTTCGACGTATTGTTTTGAACCTATCGCACGCCTGTTTGTATATATTCGAACCAAATTTGTCAAGGACATCTGTTCATGTTCGACATGATTGTTCAAACACATATATTCATGTTTGAACCTCAACTGTTGAATAAGGACATATATTTTGGCCTAAAACTCGTTCAGAACATCCTGTTGAATGCTACTTTATATTTTTAGTTGGATGTTCAGAACGAGTATTGGACAGATTGAACAAATTATTTTTTGTTACATAAATTCGAACATTAGCTAAAAATTTTGATAATAAATTAGATCAATTTTAAATTAATATATATAAGAGTATTTTAGAATTTTAATTGTATCTAATTTTGTTCAAATTATTTTTTAATGTATTTAGAAAATGGGTTTTTTTTTCAAAATAATGCAAAAAAAAAAAAAAAAATTTACGAAATAGACGTGTTTTCGAACAGTTTTTAAAAATAGGTAAAACGTCACCGGAGCTGACGATTCTAAATTAAAATTTCATTTATTATGTATTACATGATATATATATGTGATATACATGCATATATATATATATATATATATATATATAGATACCGACATATATATATATACATATATATATATATATATGTATACATATATATATATATATAACCTGTAATATATATATATATATATATATATATATATATTTCAAATATGTATATATATATATATATATTTTGTAATTTTATTAAGTGAATATATAAAAAAATATATATAATAATAATAATAATATATGTAATAATAATATACAGAAATATTTATTAAATTAAATAATAAATTTTTTTATTAATTCATATCTTTTAAATTAATAATAAATATACATTTATATATATTATTATTTATAAATATATATTTTATAAATAAATAAATAAATATATATTTATTTAAGATAAAAGAAATATTTTTTTTATTTAAGATAAAAGAAATATTTAAATATATTTTTATAATATATATGATATATATATATGTATTTATAAAATTATTATTTATAAATAAGAATATATATTTTAAATATGTATATATATATTTTTATTTATTAAGTGAATATATAAAAAAATTATATATATAGTAATAATAATATATGTAATAATAATAATATATAAAAATATTTATTAAATTAAATAATAATTTTTTATTTTTAATTAATATCTTTTAAATTAATTAAAAAAATATATAATAATACTAATATATAAATTTATATATATATATATTCGGATATTATATATATTATTATTTATAAATATATATTTTATAAATAAATATATATATATATATATATATATGTGTATATACAACCTATAATCTATATAACTAGGTGACTTTTAAAAACGTCACCTTAGGTGACGTTTATTGTTTTTTTTTTATTTCGTATTATTATAATATGTATATAATTTATTTTGAATATATATATATATATTTTTATTTATTAAGTAAGAATATATATTAAATTATAAATTTTAAAAGTAAATTATTTATTAAGAAAAAATATATATTAAATCATAATTTAAATTAAGTTAACATTTTTTAATTTTTTAATTATATATAGATATGTATTTATAAAATATATATATATTCTAAATATATTTATTGAATATATATATATATATATATATATATATATATATATATATATATATATATTTTTATTTATTAAGTAAATAAAAATAATTGAATAACCGTTAGATTTTAAGAAAACGGCAAGATGACATTTTTTTATTTGTTTTATATATTAGATATAGATATATATAATTTTATTTATTAACTAAATATATAAAATATACATGAAGTAACATCATAATAATTTACTTTTGAAAATTTTGATTTAAGATGAAAAAATTATATATTTATTCGGTATAATAGTTTGTTGTTGTGTTATATATATGTTATATAATAATAATGAACTTTATTTATTAAATTATTTCATAATTTTTACAAACTTTAGATACCTATATATCACTCTATACAATAATTAATACAATATTATTATTACAATATTCATGAAAGTCCAACATTTGAAATAGCAATTATAGCTAAACCAATTCATTTTATTGCCTAGTTGAGGAAGATGGTCCACTGACGACATCATTATCTTCAAAATTGAAAAGCTTCTCAAGTTGGTCGAAGAATGGCTCATCATCCATTAGGTATGCAATTGTATTTGTCATTTTGGGATCACGATCCTATAAATGTAAGAATAAGTAATAGAAGCATGAAATATATATTTACAATGAATAAAATAAATGATTGCTTAAAGTATAGAGAAAATTACCCATAAACGCCAACAATAGTCTTTATGGTTTATATACCGTCTTTCACCAACCATACGAACTCCGGCCGTCATTATCATTTTTTTGAACGTGTAGTGACGCGATTGTAGCAAATCAACCCGCCTTTTCACATCAACGTAAGAGAAGTTACGCTCCTTGAATTGGTTCTTCAACACATTTCTTACGTTCAACAAGCAGTTGCTATTATGGTTACCAATTTCCCAATCACCTGCTTCGACGTCCTTCACAAGAGTATCCACAAGCACGGTCTCCATTTCCTTTGTCCAGTCGGTGTTTGAGTAGAACTGAGCTTCAAACATGTTATAACATTTTGATTGTGGAGGAAGAGGAGAGAATTCTAGGGGATGATCCATATTTGTAGGTAAGTAAAATCATTCAGCACACACATATTTATAATGGTTTCTTCCTGGGTCCCTTATGTTTTTTTTTTTCTTTTTTTTGGGTTTTTGGGCATAAAGTTAGTAAAACTGTTGATGGGACGTTTGTATTCATTTAATATTAACGTATAAAAAAATGTAGAAAACATACGTAAATGAAAGCAGGTAAATGATATTGACATATATATGTATATATATTTGATACTTCAATAATATATATATATATATATATATATATATATATATATATATATATATATATATATATTTGTTTCTTTTTGAGGTGACGTAAAAAAATTCGAAAATAAATTCAGATGAAACTGGTCTTTAGCCACACCAACATATTGATAAATTAGATCTTTCAATGCAGATAATTCTGTATTTCGATCAATTCGTGTGTAGCCAATGGGCGCAGAACTATACAATACTTTTCCGCTTTGCTGTATAATTTCGCCTCCGAAAAAAACTCTAATTGCAACTCTACGTTGACTCGCCATTGATCGAAAGTGATATATATATATATATATATGTACTTTTTCACTGTGGAATAAATGAATTCAAAAGAAAAATGAAGAACAAATAAAATAAATATTACATTATTTAAAGAAACAAACAACATATGTATGAAAAGCATGTTAAATAATGCATTAAATTTCACAACCAATATACATTTACAAGGAATATACATCACTCTGTTAATGATCATTTTCGGGTACATTTTCTACAACATTATTATCATCCACGAATTCTTCTATATCAACATTTTCATTATCTACTGGACCTTGCCACATATTCAAGCCAGGGGTGACATCTATAAGATCTACTATTCGTGATCGCATCATATTCACGTGATTAAAGTTAGCCGTACTCTCTTGTTGGATAATATCATTTTGGTGTCTTTCATTATCCAATTGAGCACGCAACTCATTCACCTCGTTTTGTAGGGCGTTTATATGTCCGTCTCTAGCCCCAAGCTGCTCTATTATATTATTTTTTTCCGTTGTCATACTACTTATAGTACCACGTAGTAAGTTTATTTCATTCCCTAAGACTTCTTCTTGCTGCCTAGCACGACCTTGTAAATCAGAAATACGGTTAGATGACCATTCCAATTCATCTCAGCACATCTTTACACGTCGCCGTAATTTCTGTATTTCTTGGTCTTGCATGTTGGAAATCACGTTTGCAGCAACATCTTTTATCCTCAATTCCTCTACCTCTTCATTTACTTGTTGGTTACATATTCTTAATTGAACAAAACTTGTTGATTTTTTAACGATAGACCTATAAACCTTGTATGTGATTTTCCTATTGGCGTGTGGAAGTTGATGCTGATGACCTTGATGTTGAAGCCATACCTATCAAACATAATTTGTAAGGGTTATTATAGTGTTTAAATTGAATTTTTTGTTAATATCCTATAATAATATTTAAAATATTTTAATAACTTGTACTTAGTCAACATAACCGTCCGTAAATCATAACAAGTTAAAACATACAGTATATGGAAAATTATGCACATATGAATGTATATACAAAAACAAATAAACATTCAGTTATGAGGTATATGTATACTAACCTTTGTTGAACGAGAAATTTGATGGATGAGTATAAAAGGAGACGTGATGAGAAGGAAGTTCAAGTTGAGAGTGAAAGAAAACAGAGAAGTTAAAGTTGAGAGTGAAAGAAAACAGAGCGTCTTCACGTATATATATACTTATGCAGAATATATATTATTATTTATAAATAAATTATTATTTATATATATATCTATATATGATATATTTAAAAAAATCTGAAAACGTCACCGTCGCATTAATTTGGCATGCATTATTTGCATGCATTATTTGAAGAAGACAATGTTTGAAAGACAGCCTTCCCCTTTTTTCAAACTTGCATTAAATTTGGCGTGACTTTTGCTCCGCACAAATTTGTCGTGTTATTATGGCAGCCTTTGCAGATGAGACGTTTTTACATATGTATATTATATCTAATATATATATATATATTTATTCATAATATATATATATGTATATATATATATTTATAAATAATGATATATATGTAATATTCGAATATATATATTTACTATATATAAATATATAAATTCATGTCTTTTTATTATATTTATATATATTATTAATTTAAAAATTATGATTTAGTAATAAAAATTATTATTAAATTTAACAAAGTTTCTTAAATTTATCTTAAAATATATATACATATTGCAAACAAATAAGATATATATATATATATATATATAATAATAATAATACATAAATATATAATTAAAAAAAAAATTAAAACATCGTCACCTAAGGTGACGTTTTTAAAATATGTATCATATATATATAATATACATATATATATATATATATATATATTTGTAAATAATAATTTATGTAATATTCGTATATTAATATATATTATTATTTTAAAAATTATGAATTAATAATAAAAAATTATTATTAAATATAACAAATTTTTTTAAATTTATCTTTAATAAAATTAAATTATATCCAATTTTATAATTATAATTTAATATATCATTTTATATATACACTTATTAAATTAAAATATATATACATATTGCAAACAAATAAGATATATATATATATATATAATAATAATAATAATACATAAATATATAATAAAAAAAATTAAAACATCGTCACCTAAGGTGACGTTTTTAAAATATGTATCATATATATATAATATACATATATATATATATATAGTTGTAAATAATAATATATGTAATATTCGTATATTAATATATATTATTATTTTAAAAATTATGAATTAATAATAAAAAATTATTATTAAATATAACAAATTTTTTTAAATTTATCTTTAATAAAATTAAATTATATCAAATTTTATAATTATAATTTAATATATCATTTTATATATATACTTATTAAATTAAAATATATATACATATTGCAAACAAATAATATATATATATATAATAATAATAATAATACATAAATATATAATTTAAAAAAAAAAAATTAAAACATCGTCACCTAAGGTGACGTTTTTAAATTTGTATCATATATAATATACATATATATATATATATAGCTGTAAATAATAAAATATGTAATATTCGTATATTAATATATATTAATAGTTTAAAAATTATGAATTAATAATAAATTTTTTTTATTAAATATAACAAATTTTTTTAAATTTATCTTAAATAAAATTAAATTATATCCAATTTTGTAATTATAATTTAATATATCATTTTATATATTTACTTATTAAATTAAAATATATATACATATTGCAAACAAATAAGATATATATATATATATGTATATATAATAATAATACATAAATATATAATTAAAAAAAATTTAAACATCGTCACCTAAGGTGACGTTTTTAAAATATGTATCATATATATATAATATACATATATATATATATATATATATATATATATTTGTAAATAATAATATATGTAATATTCGTATATTAATATATATTATTATTTTAAAAATTATGAATTAATAATAAAAAGTTATTATTAAATATAAGAAATTTTTTTAAATTTATCTTTAATAAAATTAAATTATATCCAATTTTATAATTATAATTTAATATATCATTTTATATATATACTTATTAAATTAAAATATATATACATATTGCAAACAAATAAGATATTTATATATATATATATAAAATAATAATAATAATACATAGATATATAATTAAAAAAAAAATTTAAAACATCGTCACCTAAGGTGACGTTTTTAAATTATGTATCATATATATATAATATACATATATATATATATAAATATTTGTAAAAATTTAATTTATGTAATATTCGTATATTAATATATATTATTATTTTAAAAATTATGAATTTATAATAAAAAATTATTATTAAATATAACAAATTTTTTTAAATTTATCTTAAATAAAATTAAATTATATCCAATTTTATAATTATAATTTAATATATCATTTTATATATTTACTTATTAAATTAAAATATGTATACATATTCTAAACAAATAACATATATATATATAGATATTTAGTAGATATATATATATATCTATATATAACATATATAAAAAAAAACTATAAACATCACCGTCGCATTAATTGAGCATGCATTATTTGCATGCATTATTTGAAGAGGTAGAAGACAAAGTTACTTCAACTTCTGCAGAAATTTGTCGTGAAAACTTTATCATTGCAGCTGCAGAGGAGACCTTTTGATGAAAGTTTGAAAAGTCATTAAAGCATTTAATGAAAGTTTGAAAAGTCAGGAATGCATTTATAAAAAGTTTGCCCGTGAAGAAATAAATGAAGCATGCATATATCACATCAACAGTCTGTATTTTACACCTATATAATGACCACTTCATCTCCCTTCTATTCACGTTTCATTTCATTTTCCTTCTTCAACATTCTTCGTCCATTTTCCTCCTTCTTAATTCTCGTTAAACATTGATTGTGCTCACCTCATTTTTTGGAAGAATTTATTACTGCTGCAATCGCGTCTTGATTTTCTTTGTATAAAAAGGTATGTTATATGGAGCCAAGTATCACATACTTGAATATATTTTTGTTCTACTTATAACTTAATTTTTTTTATTTATTATCAATACATATATGTTATAAATTTTTTTAATGTTGTTCTTTCATTTGCAGTGATAACACAACCACTATGGCCCGAAGGAACCGACAGTTCTCACCCTTCAATCTGATTTGAACTTTTTCTTTCGCTTTAGGCGGTGCGATAATGATTTTTGGGAATTATTTGAACAGGAAGGGTCTGAGATCCACACACGCGTATTGGATTTATTATTTCAAATGGGTCTCTATGGTGTGTATAGGTGCGGGAGGTTTTACCCGGACAACCACTTAATAACCGCTTTGGTGGAGAGGTGGCGGCCTGAAACCCATACATTTCACCTGCCTGTTGGTGAAGCAACGGTGACTTTAATGGATGTCGCCTTAATATGGGGTTTGCCGATTGAAGGGGATCCGGTGTGTGGACTTGATCCTACAATGTCTCCAAATGAGTGGGCTAATTACTGTCAGGCGATGTTAGGTTACACGCCAGACATATCCCACATAAAAAGTGGAAAGATTAGAGCTACCTCTTTAGCCGCTCATATGCGATCGCATCCAGTGACGGATGATAGCACAATTGAACATGTCGAGCAATATGCTCGGGCATGTGCTTTATTCTTGATATGCGGTGTGATGTGCCCCGATGCCAGTGGGAATTTGTTACCACTAGTATATTTACAATGTCTGCAAGACATAAAGAAAGTTATTGAATTCAGCTGGGGCAGTGCCGTACTATCTTCTCTATACCGTCACTTGTGCGATGGCGCCTTGGAGTATAAAGAAAACCTCGGTGGCCCAGTTCAACTGTTACAGGTACTTATAATTTTTTTATGATATATTAATGAATCTACCATACGTAACCTTTGTAATAACTCTTTTTTTGTGTTTTCATAATATTTGATAGATTTGGGTGTGGTCGCGCATATCTTCTATTGTACCTGTATATAAGAGGAGTAGATTAAATATGCAAGAAATTGAAAGACCTGATCATTTGGGTGGTGGTACACTCCCTGTCCCCCCTTTCGGTGCCCGGTAATATTTACAATGCAAGCCATGTTGTTTTGGTTATTTTATCGTTATTGGTAATATTTACAGTGCACACCCAAATGTAATGCATCTACTGATTAACTACTAAAATATATGTAACAGGTGGAATATTGATAGCAGTTTCGTGCACACTGGTAGGCGCCAGGTCAAGGTTTTTCGAGAAATATTAGATAAATTGACACATGACCAGGTTCGATTTATTACTTCATTTTAATTATTCTTATATGTATTAATTAAAAACACATGTATGTTTTTTGGTTTTTGGTTGTTGTGTGTCATCAGTTTACATGGGATCCATATGATTGGTCGCAACCGGAAGTACTCCATTTACCTTTGCGGTGCTTCTCGGACAATGTACGGGCTATATGTCCACTGATTTTCTTCTCATTTGTGGAGTTCCATCATCCAGAAAGAGTCTTACGTCAGTTCCGAATGTTGCAAGACATACCTAATCGGATCGACCCTCTTGATGACTGGAAGACGAACGTGCATCAGATTGATCGCAAAGGGCGAAAAAATGCCAACTGGATGGACATACACGCGAAGTATGTTCATCAGTGGAATCAAAGACATGAGTATCTCACGGGAACCCAATATGCAATGAACCCAACGACGACACCAGATTACTATGATTGGTATAACTAGATTACACGTCGTTTTATATCCCCTGTAGATACGCATGACATAATGGGCATAAAAACTGGAGATGCTTCACTGATGCACTACATGGTACGCAACATATATATAATTCTACAATTAATTTTATATCTATTCAACATGATTGGTGTTTTAATATGCATCTTTTATCTTATTTGTAGATCGAACAGTTGGAACCCATGAAGAGAAATATACAGAATAGAAATAGGTTAGACATTGACCAACTTAATAGTCTGTTAGATGAACAACTCTCATTGTATGAAAATTTAGAGCGAACAATTGAGAGACTGTCCCCCGAGCCTCCGCAAATGACGTATACCCAGCCTGTACATCAACAACAGACGCAAAGTCAAGCAGAAAATCAGATGAGAACTAGAAGGCGTCGTTCCCCTGAAGTTCAGATGCCACCACCTGCGAACTTTGCATCAACATCTTCGCGGCCCGAATACCAAACTGAAGGACATATGTCGGATGTATATAGGCCTTCAATGAGTACACCACCGTATACTCCGACACCCTACCATCCATTAATGTCCACTCACTCGCCATTTCCTAGTATGAACGTTGACCTCGGAGCAGGAGACACGAGCAATATGCCAAACTACGACTATGTCCGTCCTACTCCAATTCAATTTCAGTATTCAGATGTGGCTACTTTCCGGGATGTACCAGACCACTCTACGTCATCCTCCAGCAGAATGACAATTCATTTGACACCAACCTCGGAGGAAGATGACGTCGAAGAAGACATACAGCCACAACCACCTGTTGTCAACACAAGAGGTAGACGAGGTGGAACTCGAAGGAGACAACAAGAAATATCAGGAAATGTCGGGCAAGGTGAAGGAAGAGGTCGCCGAACTAGAAGAAATCGAGGTTGCGGTACAGGAGGTCATTTGTAATAGGTGTGAATATAGATCATAACAAACAAACAATTATTTTTAATTATTAATCTGAAAAAAAAAGTGACTTTATACCCATGACACATTCATTACAATGAAATTTTAGTTGCAATTTTCATAATTTTGCATCTAATTTTGATATTTTTTTTATATTTGTTTTCAAGTGAATTTGAATTCTCTTTATTTATGTATTATTTTCTATGTTTACTTATAATTTATAGTATATACATAACAAAAAGAAATTTTTCGCGAAGATGTAGTTTAATTTCAATATTTTATTTTAGCATTTCATTTTCGCTCCAAATTAATTAACTGCATAATTGTTACACATTCTATACAAGTCGTCTATTAATAAAACAGCACACCACAATTAATTTAAAATCCAAACTATTTATTATTTTGTATCATTTACATCTATTAACCAAATTTTTTAAAAAATTAAATAAATTTGCATAATGAACATTCCAACCCAAAGTCTTGTGCCAATTATTAATAATACATAAATATATATATATGAAATTTAAAAAAAATTACAATAAACCTCACCTTTAAAAAACGTCATCTAATGTTTTTAGTTATATATATATATTATATATTATATATACACACATATATATATATTTATTTATAAAATATATATTTATAAATAATAATATATATAAATTTATATATATTATTAATTTAAAAGATATGAATTAATAAAAAAATTTATTATTTAATTTAATAAATATTTCTGTATATTATTATTATTATTATATATATTTTTTTATATGTTCACTTAATAAATTTACAAAATATATATATATATATATACATATTTGAAATATATATATATATATATATATATATATATTACAGGTTATATATATATATGTATACATATATATATATATATATATATATGTATATATATATATGTCGGTATCTATATATATATATACATATATATATATATATATGTATATATATATGTCGGTATCTATATATATATATATATATATATATATATATATGCATGTATATCACATATATATATCATGTAATACATATAAAATGAAAGAACGTCACCTTAGGTGACGTTCTTTCATTTTAATTTAGAATCGTCACCTCCGGTGACCTTTTTTTGAAATAACGTCACCGGCGGTGACGTTTTACCTATTTTTAAAAACTGTTCGGAAACATGCCTATTTCGTAAATTTTTTTTTTTTTTGGCATTATTTTGAAAAAAAACCCTTTAGAAAATTCAAGACTAAAATACCAGTTTACCCAATTCCTGATCCATCACCGTATTGACTCGATCCGTCCAATGTCATCCTTTAAAGCACTACTCATTCATTGAAACTTCATACTTCCGAAAACAAATCTGTATTGTAACTCATGGTGGGAAGGGATGTGGAGAAGATGTTGGCAGTAGGCCTCGTTTGGGGGGCCACTAACGCCCTCATGCGTAGAGGCGCAATCCTATGGGACGAAGCACTCAAATCTACGCCCCAAACAAACACGTCGCTGCTCAAAAAGTGGCTAAAGCTTCTGTTGATTTGGCAGTATACTTTGCCTTTCCTAATAAATCTCTCTGTTTCCACGACCTTCTTTGCCATATTGAGTGACTCCCCTATTTCTTTGGCTGTTCCTGTGACGAACGCCACTACCTTTGCCGCCACTGCTGTATTAACTCAAAACAATTTTCTAGTATTCCATAGTACTAATTACTAGTGACTTATAGGAAATTATTGGCAATACTAGTAATTTGTGTTGAGTTGGCTCCATAAGATAACCCAAAATTGGGTTTATATAGGAGTACAAGCTTATGATGGTGTTGCTAATGGGACTCTCTGTCTTGTAGTATCTATCTTACACTGTTGTTGATTTCTGATTACTTAGTGGGGGTGACTGATGAAAGTTGTATGATGCTGTCTCATGTAGAGTATCATTGACGTAATTGAATAGAAAAATAATGCTAAAAAACAGAAAGATGATATTTCTAAATTTGGTCCTTGAGGTAAGGGTGATGAGGAAATCTAGAAGAAATTACTGCTAAGGTGGAATTGTTACGAGCTTGTTTTAATTCTGCTCGTTCTTAACTTAGATTTTCGTCATCTCTTGTTGATGCACAGAAATATTGTGCAGTCCCTAATGTTGGATCTTAATGTGTTTTCATTGATTATTAATAAGCAAGAATAACGGATGATAACAAGTTGGTTTTCTTTTTCCCATTTATTATGTGGTAATTTTTTATGCATGAGATTTATCTCGTTTTGTTATAATTAAAGTTGGTGCTATTTTGTTGGGAAGGTATAGAGGCCTTTTTATATTTATTATTAGCTCTAAAACGTCGTAAAATAGAAGCGAATGGACTTTCAACCAAATTTTAATGGGAGGGAAAGAGGATTTAGAAGTTTTGGCATGGCCATAGTTGAATATATGTAAAAAAATCTAGTATCTAAGCCACTGCATATGTTTCAATTTTCCAAGCTTTTTTGGAATAATTAAGATAACTATGGCCAAGTATCATGTAAGAGAAACAAAGATATGACTTGCTTGTGAGAATGTTCTCCCGATCCTATGAATCCCTGTCAACACCCTTTGCGTAATGAATTGCCTTATTTATTCCAAATTCCTCTTGAAAGTTTTGACAGCTGTCTATGTTCTATGTTAATTCAGTCAGAAAATTTCTCTGTTAATTCATAGCTAAGACTACAAGAAGGACAAATATTACATTTCCATAGGAATCTCCCTATAGAGCTCACCAAGCTGCAACCCATTGGATTTCTTCTTGCAGCCATCTAAGTTTAGTTTAGAAAACCAGATGGTACAGACCTGGAATTGGATAATTATACCGAAACAGAATATAGGAATACTATTGGACATGCCTTTAAGTTACAGGTGCACCCTCTGTCTGTGCTGGTTTATCCGGGCCTATCTTTTCTACATTTATCTCTAATCAAGTTGGGTAAGCTTTAAATTCCATGAAAGAATACAGATGGGTGTATGAGCATGTTTCTCTGCATAATCTGATCTATTTATGAATAACTATCCATAGTACTGTGTTATTTCTTCTCTATTTTCAATATTCATTCAATCCAAAGAAAAGTGCCACTTGATACTCTTGAAATCATGAGTAGTTTAAATATGGAGTTAGGTTTCTGCAAATCCTTTACTGCACAGCTATTTGGTCTAACATGAGTGGCCCTGGTTATAAATGGAAAATAATGGACTGATCTCCATTTGCGAGGAGTCGGTGAATTTTTATTTTTTAATTTTCTCTTTCTATTGTGGAAGTAGATACTGTACTTTACTTTTGCTAATTTAATACATTGATCCTCACTAAGACTAAGAATTAGAACTGTTGAAAAATTGGCCTTTTTCAGCAACTGCAGCTGCAAGAGCTACCAGTTCTGTCATCTGTATCTTTGAATGTCACGGGGAACTCAATTAATTGTTTTGAAATACTAAATGAAGTTACTAATATTTGATAAATTTGAGTTACTTATTGTTTAGAAAAACACATGAAAGAGCAATGGATAAAAGATAGTGCATCTATAGAGATCTTTGTATTGAAGTTTCTCCTCATATGATTTATTGTATTTGATTTTCTTCTTTTAGCTTCGGTCTGTAGTGTTGGTTGCTATGTTAAATGAATTTTACATTAGAAAAATGGTTGATTACTTAGCTGATTGTAGGCGGATTTTCACTTTGGCAGTTGTTGTGTCTTTTTTAGGAACCATTTTTTTATGCTCATGTTTTGCTCATCTGCAGTTGGCATTTATTTTTCAGTTGACGTTTGTACTATCATTTACACATTGTTTTTTCACATAGAAATTCTGATGAACCAGACGGTATCTGAAAATGCAAGCGACGTGCAACCCAATAAATATATAACAAATTTGCTTTGTTTATTTAAAATGAAGTAAGAAAAACAAAACAAACAAAAATGAATAAATAAAATTGCTGACTGGAAAGGAAAGTAACTGAATATCTTTAATCTCACCATAGTTTGAGATTAAATTTAACAATGCTTGTATATTAACTATACTCCAAGGTTTGGAATTTTGTAATTGTTTTAGATTTTTAAAATGCTTCATTAGCTAGGGGCTCTCTCTCTCTCTCTTAGTTATCTCTTATTTTTTACCTTTCACATTATCAGCTTGAAATAATATACGTGAATATTTGAATGCAGCAATTAAAAATTTTAAAAAGATATATGGATCTGCTTTAGCTAGCACATCTTAAGGTGCTTATACATATTGTGGTTTTTGAGCTTTTGTTCTGTGTCTTCCAAATTTGCATGATACCGCCAGCTTATACTTTCAAATGCAATACACCCATATTTTTATAATGTTTGATTTTACTTTCATGTGTTCGTTGTACGAAAATAAAGTGTAAGCTTGTTCAAGTGATGTGAATTTCTTATCTTAGTGTAAAATATCCTATATTGGTTATTTGGTTTGAAATTGATAATAAGAAGAGAACAAATCATGTTGGAAATTGACTTATAAGGTTGATGGATGATCAATATTTTAGTAATTTTAAATTAATATTATATTTAAGAGAATTGGAAATAGGTTGTAAAATTGCATTCTATGTTTTGATTGGATGTATTTAGTTATTCTATCATATTCAATTTGGGGTGAATAATTAACAACTCAACATGAGAAATAATTGAACAGTAATGAGAACATAGTAAGTCATGGTCCCACATAGAAAAGATAAGGTAAAATTATTCACTTTATCAGTAGGAACAATTTGGTATGGGTAATCAAATGTGCTCATTCTATGATACAATTTAGTGATATTTTGACGAAGCTTGAGGAGCCCAAATGTTGTCCAAATATTTGGGGTCAGGACATACAAGTTCTACAATACAATCGATGATTAATTTCAAACTCTTGGCTCTCACTTCCAATTATTTTTCAGTAATTTTAGTGAATCTGAAATCTTGTGAAAGGGATATGAAATCCACTTTACTGAAATATTTAAAATTTGAAATCGCTAAATTCAGACACAATCTTACAGAATTGGGAGATGTACTAAGATTTACCAATCCTGGCAAGGATTGGTTTGTATGGCTGTCCGCGCTCGCAAGTACCCAGACAAACCTTCAATTCCATTTACGCCCAATCATGAATTAATAACTGCACAGTATGTTCACCATCACTTGCATATCATCATCTTCCGAGTTCCTTGCAATGCATTTCCATGTCCCCCATGCATAAACGACAGGTCAAAGATACCAAAGGCAGTTGACATAGATGGCCAGGTAGCCGGCTCCTGGTGGTACCGGTACTACATAAACATCGATTCAATGCCTTCATTAACAGTACATTCCTAGAATAAAGCAAGCTTACGAGCACCATACACATAAAGTTAATTCCTTCATCATCTTACAAGTAGGAAAAGAGTAACAAACAGCTCCCTCAATTTGTTCGACAAGCTCAGCTCTTTGTGCAGTTGGTCCTCTCATTTATCTCATAGAAGACAGGTTTGCAAGTATCCATCAGTTTCTCATCAACAAAAACAACCAACCAACCAATCACCTTAAGTTGCAAAATTCGTTCTGTGACATAACAATTCACACCATTCAATTACTGGTGATGGCTCGGGTAACATTCCCCGTGGAGCCTCTTAAAACTCTAGCACACTTTGGTTTGGCTGTATAAGTTTGGAAGGAGAAAGATATATAGGCCAAGATACAATTAAACAGACTATATTCCTTCAGCTAACAAACCATAAGTAAGTGGGGAATATTGAATGCCTTGTCATCATCATTTGTATAATATACACAATACCATTAACTGAATCAAACCAATGATATAAGGATGAAGAACCAGTAGAGCTCCAGTATCGGATGTTACCAATGACAGATAATGAGTCTGATTTTGCACAAGCTGCATCAGCCACCGCCAATTCCATCTTCTCTTCTTAGTCCTATGCACCCAGGCAGCAAACGTTGTTGGACAGAACATATACTGCAAATTGCAAAACATATCAGCTCATTGTAGGTGAACAGCAGTATTCATAATTGAGTACTCAAGAAGCTAGCCTTCTGAAAATCTTGTTTCACGAGCATCAGAAGACAAGCGAGGAACTTTTAAACCTGAATGAGCTAATTTTTTTAGAAAACAAATATGGTCCCCAAAAAACATAGAACATTTATTAAAATATGTTCCTAATACATTCAACAATTTATGATGTGTTTTAGATTGAAGAATTAGAAATTCAAGGATTAAATGAAAGCATTTCAAAATCGTTAGAATTATAGCTCAAAATGAAAGTGATGCATTTCAGATTCATTAGAGAATAAATCAAACAAAAACAACCACAGATGGATTTGCAGTTACGGATTTGATCCATCTCTAAATCCTTCCATCCAAATGTAACGTTAACCAATAATAACAGTTTTCATACATATCCTAAATTATATGGGAAATGGTAAGAAACTAAGAATAAGAGAGAGAGAGGACAAGATGGGTGAGCCGGGAAGAGCAGTGAAGATGAAGAGAGGGAAAGGAACAAACCAGACGTTCTCCAGATCATTCACTTGGATGAAGAAATGCGGCGCAGGGAAGAAATCCAACTACTTGAAGGACCAGAATTATCATTTCCATGACTAGCAATTGCTTCAGTAGATAATATTGGTTTTGGGGTATTTCCTTTTCCCACAACAGCAGGAGAGAATGAAGTCGATGGCACATGTGCATTGCTCAAAACCTACACAAATATGTAGTCATGCATAAATCAAACTTAACTACAAACATGATCGCACCAAACAACACATAAACAAAAACATGTGATGATGTTTAATGTGTAGTCACTGCAGATAACATTTAATATTCTTCAATCAAGAAAAGGAAAACAAAATTGCAGAAGGAGAATTTATTTCCCCTTTGCATCAACATGGTAACTACATACATTTCTATCAAGAGGATTCCCATGAGTAAAATTTCGACTGGTTGGAGACTTAAATTGCAAGCGAACACCTGGACTAGCAGCAGCGTTGTTTGACCTCATACGTTCACCCAAATCAGCTGTGAATGGAGCATTACAGCCTGCATACACCAAATAAATAAAAACTGCACAATTAGCTTCCTCAAACTATATCTTTCTCAGGCAAAGATAATACAGGTCTTCCGTTATATAATTCCCTGTCTTTCAAGTTCAATTCAATATTCAATTCAAACTTAGACCACAGCATAAACAATGGCACCAATCAGCTAGCCATGTCATCTTGGATCTAAGTATGAACTGAAGCAATGGACAGATTTCAAGGTATTGTTGAAGCATTTAAATACTTCATTCTTGAGCCCCTATTGGAAGATTGTAGTAAGCTTCATAATGACCTCCATGAAAATCACATTGCCAATCACCCTTGGAAGTAAATATTGTATATCTGCTAAAGGTGACTATAGAAAAATAGAACATAGAAATTTATTACCTTGATGCTTCTCTGCATCTGTTGGAGGCACTTCACTGCTTTCCCCAGGAATTGGCTGTAAAATGCCCAAATGTTAATAAGACATTGGTGTTCTAGTTCCAAGCAGAGAGAGAATATTAGGATGTTTTATGCAGCAGAATTTAGAATAAGTAAATCTTTGCAAAAACAGCATCAACAAGAAGTAAAGGAACTAGATAATGCAGAACTGATACCCGTTTCTGTGTTTTATTTATTTGTGACTGCTGATACTTCAGAATGGTCCAGTCAAAAACATAGTCGAATTCATAACCTGCAAGTGGCAGTAAAATAACAGTTTCAAGACAGAAAAAGGCACAAAACTTGGATGTGCTTAGATATTCCATCTCCCACTCCAGTTTAAGTGAAAATATCAAAGACCACTACTATTTCCAGGATGAACCTGTACAAGCAGGTTATGCAAAAACTTCCAGGAACCAGGATATAAGGCTAGACTCACCTTCACGAGTAAAGAGTTCACGAAATAAGCGTTTCAAAAATCCATAATCAGGTCGCTGGTCAAATGTCAACGAATGGCAATAGTGAAAGTACGAGGCGAACTCCACAGGATGAGACTTGCACAATACCTTCAGCACAAACTTAAATATTTAACAGAAGAGCATAGACTAGCAGAAAAGATTGCAAAAATCAAGTTAGGCAATCACCTCAATTGGAGTCGATATTTTCTTCTCACAAATCTTGTCATACTTCTGCTTCTTTGTGGCAGCTTTTAATCCCTGCCATGGAAGGCTATATGCCAACTTGTAGTTGGTTTAAAATGAACAGGCCATAATTGACATTCCAGGAAAATAAGTAAAAGTGAAGAAATAGAAAAACGGAAACCGAACAAGCAATGGCAGACCTTCCTCTCAAAAAATAAAGAAGTACATAGCCAAGGGACTCCAAATCATCTCTCCTGCTTTGCTCTATGAAATATAAAAAGGAAAGGAAGAGAGTTAAAAACATAACATGAAAAACCAAATTCAATACTTCACGTCCTTTATCCTGGAATAAACAAGAAGAAAGAGAGAATTGTTCATCTTACCAATCCCAAGATGGGTATTGCAACTTGCATATCGTGCAGTTCCAGTCAAATTTTTATTCTCCCTGTACAAATAAAAAGTAAAGCAAAATACTCATAACAGGAAACCTGCAGTGAATTGTCACCACTGTAAACAAAGATGTATTACATGAACGTAAATTTGAAAGCGAAAAGATTAAAGCAATTTTCATATTTTTCAAGAAATGTTCCTCAAGGGTGTGCTTTTTGAACCTTGCAAAAGTAATCTTTGAGGTAACACTTATTCTATTGACATCGTAAATTAAACTATCAAATGAATGAAGGAGTGAAGGCACATGAACATCACATTCTCTTTGAATTCAAGTAACCCAGAAGCTGCAAATGTGAGCAGAAAAGCACCTGTATGGAATATGTCGATTGGTTGTTGAATCACGATACCTTTTAGCCAGACCAAAATCAATAATATATACCTACAAGGTGCAACAAAAGAACTAGATTATTAAGAACAGTGGAAGCATGGAGCAGATGAATCAGAGAAGCAATAGATCACAATACTATTACCTGATTTGCTTTACGACCAAGACCCATCAGAAAGTTATCTGGTTTGATATCCCGGTGCAGAAATCCTTTGGAATGCACAAATTCTATTCTAGTAATCTACATGAAACAAACATATAAGCATTTCAGTCAGAAAAAATAAATAAATAAATGTCCCATTTTCTTGAGTATAAAGTTACCATTTGATCGGCCAACATTAACACAGTCTTCAATGAGAACTTCCTGCCACAATACACAAAAAGATCCTCAAGGCTTGGCCCTAGCAAGTCGAGGACAAGAACATTGTCCTCTCCATTGACACCCGACCACTTTATACCAGGTATTCCACCTGACAACATAAGTTTTCAATTGTTTAAAGAGGCTTGGTAACACCAACTCACGTAAGGCCCAACAAATTCATGAAATTTAAGAATCATGAACTGAACCCACACGGACATAGAGATCATATTAATGTGTTCATGTACTCATGTTTGTTCATTTCAACAAAACAATTGATTAAGATCATTTCTTTTTAAAGTTTGGGAGAAAAGTTACTTTATATACGACTAAAGTCAGCATGCATATTCAATTAATCAATATAGCAAGTTGAACTTATATTTACTTAATGACTGAAAATGGATACCTCAAAATTTAAAATGTTCTTTAATATGATGCAACAAATTTGAAGCCGATTTTTTTCCCACGTAATATCAATGATGACGCACAAGTGATGACAACTAGGAATTGTCTGATGCACGTGTCAAGCTTTTAAACTTACTTTAAATGTGTAAAGGGAGGAGTAAGTAGACACGTGCATAGCTGTTTCGATAAATGACATATAAAAGACTCAGCCTAATTAAGTTGTTAAGAGCGCAATAAATGGAAGAAATCTGGATATTTATTTCATGATAAAGGACATGGTGGCATGGTGGCACACAAATAAACTAATCCTCAATCCCATACATCATTCACAAAAGCATACATAAAATCCAAGCCATGTGCACACTGTATCATTCTGGATGCATTGCAACATACTTCCTCCTTGAAGAATGTTGTATAACTTGGCTTCATACAGAAGTTGTGGATGCTTGGTTTTATTATTTTCCTGCAAGGAAACACAAATACCAAAAGTAACACGTCATTAGCAGCCAGTAACACATGAATAAACCCTACTGAAATGCCTTTTTTTTTTTTTGCGCAATTATAGTTCCTGCAGCAACCTTCCTATTAGAAGCCAAATGAATCTCCAGGAAGGAGGAGAAACCAAAAAATAACAAAAATAACCAAATAGGAAAAGAAAAAGAAAAGAAAATGACGGGCTATCACTCCTGAGAGTAGTCACTTTTGGATCCGACATGAAAGCATACGTTCACTCATTAAATTTGTGAAAATGAGTCTACCGAGATAAGCGATCAATAGCCCGTTGGTTTAAACATACAAATACACAAAGAACAGATGAGCCTAGATGCACTAAGTGGCATTTTCCAGTTTAAATTTTCAAACTCAAAAAGATATAAGTATAAAATGAACCACATATAGCTGCATGCAAATTTTCAATTTTCCAATTAATTGTGTGTGTGTATAAATGAACAATTAGATAGAGAAGACCCCAATTATTTAACAATATTAAACAAAAGAACTGCCAAAACTTACGATCTTCACTGCGACAATCTCGAAGGTATCGATATGCGTAGCTGCACAACACAGAATTGGCAAATTTCAGCACAGCAAAGAAAAAAAAAAAAAGAGAGAGAGAGAGAGAGAGAGAGAGAGAGAGAGAGCAATCAAAACAAAAGCATGAAAGAACTGTTAAACACTCAAATATCTAAAAAAACCCACCGAGAAAGATTTCACCAAAGGATCCACTGCCGATCTTACGGCCGAGCTTGAATTTACCTCCGACTATCCGCTCCATCAGCTTAACGGTCCAAATCCAATCTCAATTATCATAAATCGAATCCAAGTTCCTCAGAATCCTTGTATAGAACAAGGCAATTGAACTGTTTGTACGGAAAAACGAAGGCCACACACGGTGGAGAGTTTGTTGAGTGTAGGAGAGATGGGGTGGGGAGCTTTGACGAGTTGTACCTAGCTCACGAGGGCTGGCAAAATGGAAATGGAAGAGGATTAGGGGAGAGAAAGGGGAGATTGGTAATTATACAGACATTTTGACTTGAATAGGTAGAGCTCGACGCAGTAATTATTTGTACCTGAGAGTACAAGAGTGCTGCGTGAACCGACGAGGGGTGTGACATTTTTTTATGGAAAAGGGCCGATTAGCCTCCCGTTAATAAAACGAGCTCAAATTAGTCTTTTTCTTAAATAAACTTTCTATTTAATTATACTTTTGTACACTTCTAAAATATTGAATAAACATATGAATATTAAACAAGAGACATATACGAATTTTTTAGGTTTTTATTTTTTGATTGAAACATACCGTTTTTATTTCAATGAATCTTTTGTGAAATAAGTTATACTTTTGTTCGTATATAATTATCTAATGTTTTAACGCAAAGAATTTAAAGAGCATGTCGCTTGCGATAAAGAACTTTCCTCCAATTACCTTGACTCAAACAACCAATATAAGCATAAAATCATTCATTCACCTATTCATAAAAATGATATATATATATATATATATATATATATATAAAAGTAATAATAAATTTAAAAAATGGGTAAAGGCAAGAAAAAGTAGTGTAGATATGGGACTCTATATGTAAAGCTTAAAATTTCAAGGATCTATCTCCACATGCATGCATGCGTCTATCCCTTTCCCACAAACTTAAAATTTAAGAGTTAATTACATAAGAAAGGAATTGGACTATGGATGTGGACAGCGTACATAATCATGATATTAAAATGAAGCATGTCACTACAAATAAGTTGGGTGCATGGCAAGACATGAATAACATATACTCAAAATATAATCAATCCAACATATGAATCGACTAACAGGATATTCATCTAATCCTAAAATTATAAAGTGAAAAATATAAACTACCAAAGCAAGTAAAAGAATGGGATTATGTGGGGAGGATCTTCGATCCTATTAATTGAGGCTTGTATTTTCCTTGAAAAAACTTGGTTAGATTTAGGGATTACTCTTTTGAAGACTTGAAATCCTCTAATTTATGAAAGATTCATCCAAAATAAGCACGGCTAGCTCCATTGTGGTCAACCAAGAAGTGATATTTGAGGTGGATGGAAAAATATAAAATGTGTCTGAGACGGAGGCGTATGGTAAAAGCATGTAATCTATGACTTTCCTCTCTTTTCAACGGGTTTTACCAACCTTTTCTGATCCAAAAAACTCCCAAACATGTGACAGATCCACTCAACTGCTCGCACCCCGCTCTTGTTAATCTAATATATCAAGGAGTGATTCCCGCATCCTCATTTCCCCTCTACATCAACATTTTTTTCAACCTTGTTTAGATTTAAAGAATCAAGTAATTTTGTTACTTTACAGTGGCCAACTCAGCACGAAGTTGAGATATTAGATCCCTTTCATCACCAATCAATTTTGTCAGGCCTTTTACTGACATTTGTCTTTTCATTTTAAAAAATATAGATCATTCCACCTTCTTCTTGAAAGCTCTTAATCTATTCAATTCCTTTTCAAAAGTCCTCCATTCTCTGAATACTTGTATTCTTCCTTCGTACCACGTCTGAATGCTTTGGGAAATTATAGTAGTATATCCCCGCATCTAAATTCAATATTTGTATCTATATCTAGGCTTTCGGAAATTCTAGGAATATATCCCCACATTTAAATTCAATATTGTTATCTACATGTAGGTGCCCATTTGGCATGAGAAGAACGAAAAGTGAAGAAACAAATCTTGAGGTGTTTTATCCAAAAATTGACCATACTTTTTGTCAAAGAGCTCGAGTGGTAAGAGTATTGTTCCTCACCCTAGAGAGTTTGTACCGAAAAAAATCATAACCGATAATTTGAAATGGCGAATCATAAAGATGAAGCATTACCTTGGATGCTTCGAGATCATGTGGCCTCTAGTGGTTGGCCTTTTTTCTCGAGACTAACGAATGGTCTCACTATGGAGGAAGATAATGACTAGAAAGACAAAACCAAGTTAATTCAATAATTAAGTTTATTGAGTAGAGCCGGTCAAAAAAAAAAAAAAAAGTTTATTGAGTAGAGGGAAAGCAGCCAATTAAATGAATTAGAATTGGTAGCCTTTTGTAGCCCTTTAAAATTAAGGCTAATATATGGGTCTGTATCAAGGGGTGATGATTGCATACTCATAATTTTCATATGTGTTAAGTGGTTAATTCTCGTAATTTACATTGTGTTTCAATATCTATACAAGGGTCAAAAGTAATTGTGTAGTGATTAACCTTCCTTGCATGAAAACAACATTTAATCTAATAAGTGTCTTTGTCCACGTGTCTCTTGAATATTTGTATTTGTCCATTTAATTGTGGAGAGTATGCTAGGTTTCAATTTCAAAATACTAAATTGACTTTGTATGACCACATGTTGTAATTGGGAAAAACAATGGGTTTTAGTTGCCTTGACTAGTTGTGCCACGTCTAAGGTTAATTTAGATTCTTCTAGTTTGTTTTGTTGTTTCAATATATAGACAATGGTCAAAAGTAACCTTGCAGTTCTATGCAAAATTCCACTCTTAAATTAGCAATCCCTTACTCATTAAGATTTTGGTGAAACCGAATCTTAGAAATCTTGCCTTTCCTTGAATTATCTTTTTTATTTATTTACTTCATTTTATGGTAGTATTAGATTTTCAAGCAATTTGGTTTCTATTTGTTCTAAATATTCCAAAAATGTCTAGGCCTATGCTCATGGAAAATCCTCCTTGTGGCTACCATATCTTTTATACTATTTATGACTTAAGTTGCTAGTTGCAATCTTTCTAAGACTAATTTTGGCCGATTTTAGATGTCAAACTTAGTGAGATGAGTGTTTATAGGAATCCCTCACTTCACACGGCCAATTACGAATTGGGCTTGATGTTAGCCCTAAAATTTGGGTCAAAGTTACCAAATTACACATATTAGGAAAATTCCGACTCAAAGGCATCTGTCACTACAAGAAAGTAAGGTTTTGCCCACATATAATTACTTTTTATTTTCTAAATTTACGTAGCTGATTCTTCTAGCTAAAAAGTCTCCTAATAAAGGGTCATTGTTGAAATAAATTGAAAATAATAATATTGAGCAAATAATATCTTTTCAAAAAAAAAAAAAAAAAAAAAAAAAAAAAGGGAATGCAGATCTTTTATGATCTTAGCCAGTTATTCACAAGGAGATTGCTTTCTTCCAACGAGAACAATCACAATAACAGACGTGTATACACAGCATTCAAACAACATACAAAGGCAACCCGAAATCTCCAAGAAGTCGGAAAGGAAAAACTATACAAACGTTTAGTATATCCTTGGAAAGGGTTTGCGTGATTCAAAGCACATGCTATTGATTTCAATGTCATCATTTGAATCCCTTCCTATCTATTCTATTAATCTGATTTTCTGTTACATTTTTTTTAATTTCTTCAATTGACCCACAAAGTCTCTCAATCCTCTCCGTCGGTGAGTTGGTTTTTTCTTTGTCATAGTCCAACTGTACTAGTCTCATTTTTTTTTTTTTTAAGTAGTTAAAGGAGAACTTCAAATGATGCAATATGAGATGATTGAAAAAGGTATAAACCATCCATCTTCTTCACATGTGCCATCGGACCACTTATCAAGTCCATCTCGTGGTTGCACATCCAATTACAGCCGTTATCAAGACAACTCCACTAATGAAGTCGATGATCACGATTCAGATTCCGATGATATTTGTTGAATTTTCATGATGGATATTATTGAAAAACTTGTTAAGAATTTTTTTGATGATGTTTGTTTTTTGAGGTGATGAGTTGAATCATATATTAGGGATTTATAGATATTTCTAGTACATTTAATTTATTTTTTCAGAATTTAATTGTATATTTGCCCACACATACACAATTGTCATCCCATGACAAAAATATGAAAATCGTTAAAATTCCTTGCTAAAAGATTAGTTCTCATAATCTATTATTTATTATGAATTGCACTGACAATTTCCTACTTATTTATTCGCAATTATATAAAAGGTTTTGACATCATGAAAACTTAAGATATTGTTATAAACTTTATGTTTAGCTTTGATGGTGTCTTAACATATTTGTAGTAGGAACTAGTATCCTCAAACTTCTATGTGTAAAAGTTCATAATATGGATGAGTTACTCACTGTAACCAAAGGTCACAATTATACAACTGAAGTAAGAGACTACAACAAGTTTATCAACTAGAAATAATAACATTATAAGAAAGACTGCCTACAACACAAGGCTCAAAGATACTTATAGTTATTGCTGTAAAAGTTAGATACTACAAGTATAGTCTAAAAGAGAAGTAGAGAGAAGAACAAGAGAAGAAGATTAATGTTGATGCAAATTCAATGATATTTCAATATTTCCAAAGTCTAACTCTGAGAAAAAGCAGCTCAATATTCAAGCAATTCAAACTTAACTTATAACATCTTTCAAGTTGAAGAAGTCATAGCCAACCTTTTACTAGTAAGGTTAAGGGAATTTCTTGAGGGGATTTGTGATTGGTTAAGAAGTTAGTAATTCTATGTGAATTAGCTCAACTAGAACAATCTCCCGTGGGTAGATTAGACATGGGTTAAACAACAAGTTGAGACTTCATTGTGATTGTAAATCTTAGAATCGAGTTAGGATATTGTGTGTCTCCAATATGAGCTACTTATAGTAAATTTTCTCCAAAAGAAGACATGGAGAGAAAGTACAAGGGATATCCCACCTATGAACCACTATAAAAATTTGTTTTTGTAATTCTATCTTAATTGTCATACTCATTCACACACATACATCACAACCGCTACTTTATAAAAGTCTTAAGACAAACTTTACATTATTTCTTGCTGTGCTGTGTGGTCTGGGGGTGGGGGGAGCCTACCATATTTATATTGGCACATGTTGATATATTGCACAAAAAAGTTCACATTAAATCATCTTTTGGCAAAACAATTGAGTGTGTTTTTTATTTTGAATTTTGGTTGTTTTATACATATATTAATCAAGTCCAATGGGTCTTAGAAGCTCCTTGTGGTATTCGTAGTTCTTGCAGTCAATCTTGTATAGAAATTCAGTTTTTTGCCAGGATTAAGAGCTTATTAGTTTATGCAAATAAAATTTAAACGCTTGACTGAATTGATATTTACATGTTTTAAACTATTTAAGTAGAGTGTTAATGATATTACATGCTTACCCATCATTTTTGCATTTATTTTATAGTTTGTCTACTACTGAACGAAAGTATGGTTGGAACTATCAGCGGATTCGGCTGACCGTGTTAAATTAAATGCGTATAGTTGTCATAAGGTGATCTAATTAAAGTAATTTTTTTTGGTTTTAAATAAATAAGCATCAATGGATATTAATTAATAATTATGAGTTTTATGTGTAAACATTATAAGAAATTTTCAATTTGATGAAGGACCAAATTGAAAATAAAAAAACCTTATTACTATAAGTTGGGGTTATGGTCCCCAAATATCAAATTCATCCCGCGTTTGTACTCTCTTTGTATAAAGGTGAAGAAGAGTGTATCTGATGGTTTGGAATACCATACCAAGCTTGATACAAAATCAATTATATATTTAGGTAACCCTTCATACAAACTTATAGATTCACGTACGCTCCTACTTTCAAGATTATTAGTTTCCCATATGAAATTATCATTATAGAGGGTATTTATTTGTTTATTTAAGGAGTATATTTATTTTATTTAATTATAGCAAATTTTTTGATTTAAAACATGCTAATTTTTTATGCATAATTTAACATATATTTATTTTTATAATTTTGTGCAATATGAGTCAATATAATTACTTTCGATATGATAAATATTGTAAACACTCATCTAATTATAAGTTTGTTGTGATGTATTGGTATACACCCCTTGTACAAATGATTGAATGCTTTTACAAATTACCTAGCTTATAGGGCCTCAATAGTAGTTCTCTTTCTTGGAAAAAAAAGTAGTATGTAAAGTATGAATGATTTTGAATGAGTGATCAAATGAGAATCTGAATAAACTTTATCAAACTTTGTGGGTCTTGTGAAGCAAAAAATAAGATTTACGTCCAAATGTGGAGGGAAAAAGATGTTATACAAATGAGCAAGGTGTATGCTCATAGGTTTTGATGTGAAGAATACCTTCACATTTCTTGTTGGATGCACCTACAAATTTTTATTATGTTTGTTAGGTGCAGTGATGGAGGCAAAAAAAAAGAAAAAAAAATTCATTTAGGGAGGCCCAACTAACAATATTAAAAAAGTAAAATAATTTAATAATATCTAGTATTATGTTATAAATTAGTATAGGTTTAAGTCAAATATTGACTTAATTACATTAACATTAAAAATATTAAAATTAATTACAACTATATCATAACATTTGTAGCACCTGGATCCACTATTCTAGTTTGAGTCACTATCTATACTTATTTTAATGAGAATATTTTGGAAATATAAATTTAAACTTATAAAAGAATTTTTTGCGGAAGACCAAACATTAGAACATGAGTTTTATTTTTTTAATATACTTCTTTTTGTTATGCGTATTTCCATTTTAATCAAAATCTTTATGTAGATAAAGAATTTGTATTCTAAGCATATTTTACTAAAAATAACCACATGTCATATATAAAGATTTACAATATTGTTTTTCACACACATTCATTGAAAATATATATACATTTAAGCTTCTTATAAGGAAGTTCCCAGTGGATAACCTCTACTTACTGCTTATGCTAATTAAACTCATCTCTCTCTCTCTCTCTCTCTCTCTCTATATATATATATATATATATATATATATGGCATAAATTCCCTAATAATAACAGAGTCACTTCATATTATATTTGGCATAAATGCCCTCATCACAGTAGAATTGCCTCATATTGTATTTGACGTAAAATGCTCTCATCACGATAGAGCTGCTTTATACTATATTTGGCACAAAATGCCCTCAACACAACAGAGCCACTTCGTTTGGTATTCAATCTATTAATTTATCCAATCAACGCAAAGTAAATGGATATTACCCACTTTTTGATGTTTGATTGTGCTTGACAAAGGATAACTCCAGAAGTATCCAACTCAGCTCGTATTGCACTCGACATGATTTCAATATTTAGTCTTTAATACTTATAACTTATAGTCATGGTAAGCATATTTATTCTTAGGTGTTCTAAAATTTAGGTGGCATTAACATAGCAGTACTTTACACATTAAGACATATATATAATCACATCATAAGGTATGTACAACTTGATACATGTTTAATTTAGTAACCATAGATATTTAACAATTACTTACCTAAATAACTTATCTAAAAACTTATTGCAGTTACATAATCACAAGAAATCATAATCATCTAGGGGTACCTTTACGTTTGGAAAAATATAGTTTACACATTTAAAATAATGGTTTTATAGGTAAATCAACACCTTATACATGAAACTTAACATAGTTCATATAGTACTCTAAGAATCATATAAATGTATTATATTATATATAATTGTCTATAGCGTTACATGATAAAAAAAGGTCATTAAAATCTTTATAAAAATAATACACACACACACACTCCAAAATCGGCCATTTCCTAGCTCAAAATCAACCTACTTTGTAAAAACCACTATAATTCATACAATAAATGAAGAATTCCCAAAATTTCACCAACGACTATTAACACAATGTAGTTTAACACAGCATAACAATTTTGGGAATTATTAAGCACATATATTTCTAAAATTGCTTGAATGAGGCTTGAAAAGCCTAATTTTGTTTTTTTGATCAACACAGTCTAGCAAAATTGAATCACTTTGAGCATAATTTCGAGTCAACATCACCAAAAAAAAAAAAAAAATCACATAACGATCACCTCCATACCTAAATCTGCAAGAAATCAAACTTGATTGTGTAAGAACTAACAACAATGAAAGCTTAATTAGATATACTTTTAGGTACTAATTTCAGAGGTTTTAACTATTTAGCTTGTTTCTCTTCAAACCTCGAAAAAAGTAGGGAATGATAAGTTTTATTATTTCCTTATAAACCATTGATACAATATCCTCCCATGTATTCATTATTATTTTAGCTATACCAAAAGAGAAACTAAACAAATAACACTACACATGCATATATAGAGTGAGACTGCCTTACTTCCTTCCATGTTTTTTCTCTCTTTTTTATTTATTTTATTTTATTGTGTGTGAACTGAGAGCTCAAGATCTCTCGTATTTATAGATATTAGTTTGCTATATAGATCCATTGCCTAGTTCTTAAGGAAAATTGTTTGTGGTTAGAATTCGGACATACATTCAAGAGACGTGAGCTAAGGATCTAGTGATTGGTGGCATGCTTATTAGTCAAATGAATCTATCTAAGGGCTGATATGTAGAAATCTTGTAATGGTTATAGGCCATTATAATGTGTGGCGTGAGGTTTGAGAGGTAAGAGAGCGAATCCTTTTATTTGTTTTGATCATTATGTTTAATATGTTGTATTATTTAGGAGACTAGTATTTCTCCCGTGCAATGCACAATTTGTAGTAATAATATAATAGTTGGTAAATTATAATTAATAGTAATTGAACTATTAAATTTTGCATTTTGTTTTGTGTCTCATTATCACACCGTGTGAGATTTTGTTACTTTTATGTAATAAATAAATAATTTTATAAAATAATAATATATTTTTCTAAAATAAAAATTCATAATATATGAAATATGTTTTTTACTATAATTTTATTTTGTATAAAAATATCTCACTATTTTATTTATTTAAAAATATTTTAAATATCAAAATATATTACAATTAATCTAAAAAATATTTTATATTTCTAAAAAATTATTTTTATATATGCAATATGGATATAAATTAAAGATCTAAAAAAATAATTTATTTGATATATTTTTCATGAAAAAATATTTGAGACATAACGGTTATAAGCGCCTAAAATTTGAAATGAAAAAGTAAAAAGGTGATTGGCCAACAATTTATGCACAATCCCACATCCACACATTCAATAACAGCCACCAATCTTTGTTTTTTTTCCTATTTTTTTTAAATTTTACAAAGAATTTATTAATAAAAAGTGATTTTGGCAGAAAAATGATATTCTTGTAAATTTGTCAAACTGCTCAGATTGGTTTTATAGAAAAAAAGACACTTCAGTATGTTGAGATTGATACATCAAATTTTAACAAGCAAGTCTCATCTTCCACCAAAGGGTTACATGAAGCATGGGAGCCTTTCTTGAATGTGCCATGCATATGTGGGTTAATTCCTGATTGTTGCCACCCGGTTATATGAACCACTTTTAATATATTATATATAGTTATATGATCTAGCACA
Source organism: Caryopteris x clandonensis (assembly GCA_028749325.2). NCBI lineage: Eukaryota > Viridiplantae > Streptophyta > Magnoliopsida > Lamiales > Lamiaceae > Caryopteris > Caryopteris x clandonensis. The sequence continues at coordinate 5,866,786 of JAPYKT020000001.1, forward strand.
CACACATTGTCAGATGTATCGATAGTACAAGTCTATAGAACGATGGGTATGTTCAAACATAAGTACCTTTGTGTCACACACACTGGGGCACAAGAAAAAAAAATGAGGCGAATTATCTTAAGGGTCATATTTTCAAATATGATTGTGAAAACTACCTCAATGATTTTATTTTGGTCACTCACACGAAAATTAAAATAAGAATGCATTGGTGGACCTTAAGCCCACTTAAGATGTTGAAAGTGTCTTCGTTTGTCTCCATAAGGGATGAGAGAATTCGTAAAAGTGGGAGTATTCATAAATTTAAAGAACTTCTTCATGTTTTAATATTTATAATTCATAGGAATCTTATGTTTTATTCCGCTTCGTTTGTAGATTATTCCTGAGTTTTCAACAAAGAACTAATTTTGGCTAAAAATACAGAAATGGCTAAAAGTTAGTTTTCCATCATACTTGAACAAAAAAAGCTGGATGGTAAGAATTACTAAGACTAGCTTAGAAATTTGAAAATAATTTTAGATTATGAGTGTAGGATCTATGTCTTGAACAAAATCCCTCCCACTGTTGAACCTGGATGTAGTAGTAGCAAAAAGATCAAGAGTCTCAAGAAATGGAAGGACGACGTTCTCCAAGTACGTTGTCTCATGTTGGTGAGCATGGTCCAACAAATAAAACATCAACATGAGACCATGATGTATGTAGGTGAGATCCATCTACACCTTAAGGAGTTGTTCCAGCTATCAGATCGATCACTGCGTTATATCTCTGGTGAGTTGTATGGTAGGAAAATGAGGGAAGGTGGCGATGTCTTGGAGCATGGGTTCAAGATGATTGAGGGCATCGAGCATCTCGCAGACCTAGGTCATATAATGGATGTCGAGATATAGGGGGACTTGCTCTTGCATTTTCTAACTTTCTTATTTACCACTTTTGTGTCAACTGCTTCTTGCCAAACAAGAGCCACAATTTGAGTGAATTGGTGAACCTGCTCAAGAATGCCCAGAATACGATGAGTAGTTATGATGTGCCAACGTTGGTTGCTCAACCCTCCTCATCTTGTCCCAAGGGTCTGAAAGGTCTTAAAGGAAAGAAGATGAAGGTAGGAGCGAACATAACTAAGTGATAAGTAGGAAATTGTGCGTATTTTTAATTGATAAAATTTTATTTTTAATACAATTAATTCTTGTGCACCCTCTATTTCCTACTTATTTAATCTTTTGACGATAACTAATTCCTTTTTGTTTTTTGTGGTTATTTGCAGTGTTTTATGAGCATTTTCATACAATAATCCACATAAGCAGTTGGCCCACCCGAGTAAGGAAGACTCTAGATAAGTTTGACGGCTAAAAATATTAAGGGATTAATTAATTAATTAATTAATTAATCCCATAATAATGAGAAGGGAATTAGGGCAGCAAAGGACATTCACGCATTAGCAGCCACAATCATTCACCCCCAAGACAGCAGCCAGGGGAGGGAGAAACAATTTTGGTTCATTGATTAGAGAGAGGAGGACAACAACAAAGTGAGGAGATTCATTCCCAGGAAGAAGGATTCAAGCAGTCACGCTAGCAGCAAGCAAGGAAGAGAAAGAGATTTGTCACCGATTTTTCTATTATTCGATCCAAATACTCTCCCATGTTTTTATTGGTTGATGATTATGGATTTTGAATTGATGATGTGTAACTAAATTTCATATTTCGGTATAGCGAATATTGAACTCTATTTTAATATTATGTGATTAAGTTTTCGTGACACCATATTGATTTAATAGGTGCGAATTTATTATATTGATTGTTTGAATGGATGTATGATATATATTGTTAGTAGTGATTGATCAACTCAATTGATAATTTATATATTTAGTGCAAGGGTTTAAATTGCAATCCATAATTGTTGTGATTAGGGATGTTAAAAGGGCCATGGCCCGACGGGCTGGCCCGTTTTGCCCGAAAAATTATAGGGTTAGGGCTTGGTTTTATTAGCCCGTTTACCCCGAGCCCGATTAGCCCGAAGCCCTATAGGGCTAACCCGCTTAGGGTTAGGGCTAGCCCGATAGTCCGAACTTTTTTTCTTATTTGTCTATTTCTTAATATCGAATTAATAATATACATCATTTTGAATTATTTTTCATATAGCATATTTGATTTTTAGTAGAAAATATTAAAATTTATGTTTAATTACTAGACGATTCTAAATACTGTCATTTAAATTTAGAATTTAAATGTAACATGATTTCAAATTTTATGACGTGAATGCTCTTAAAGTTAGAATTAAGAGCATGAAATAGTGTATATCACTTAGATGTTTGAATCTTAAATTTTGTATAGTAATATAAAGGTTATAAAATATATAATTTTTTAATGTTATCTAAAATTGAATTTTAAATAGAGTATAATATGCATTTAATTAAAATTTTAAATTTAAATATATAATTTGACTATTTCGACTCATAGCTCGATAGTGGCCCAATTAGCCTGAAAACTGATAGGGTTAGGGTTAGGTTCACCATAATAAAGCCTGTTTAAAATGACCCGATTAAGCCGAGGCCCGATTAAATCGAGGCCCGTTAGGGCTAGCCCGAAATCGATAGGGCTAGCTCGTTTAACATCTCTAGTTGTGATGTTGAACCCATTTGTCGCAACTAATATTAATTATTATTAGAATCAACACAATTTAGGATGAATTGAATCGAGCGTATGAATTCGATAACTTGCTTACCCTATTATCCTAATTGATAATGCGTTTAACGAATTAAATGCAAAGAGCGCACTTTGAACTGTTCGATTAAATAGGTTAATTAGAGAGTTTATTCTAATTAGTTACGCTTAGGGGATAAAATGAATGAACAGAGCTTGTTATTGATTTATGGGTAGGAATTCCACAATTAAATGTATAAAGTGTCACATAATCATATAACTTGGAAAGGGGGAAAACTGAACCATGAATCGGAATTGCTCATTATATATTATTGTTTGCTTGCTTGATTTTTATTTATTAGAATAGATTGAATGTTATTAGTTTAGTAAACAAATCAATCAACCCCCCCTTTTATTTGCATTCATAAAATTAACATAAAAAGATACAAAGAATTCAACTGTTCTTTATGGGATTGACCTTTACTTCCCACTACTACAAAATAGTAGAGAAAATAAGGTAAAATAAAAATATTTAATTTTGATGTGCCCCGACAACACGGTCAATTTTTTTATTAAACCCTTAATGTTTTTAGCCCACAAACTCATTTGTAGTCTTCCTTGCTTGGCCGGACCAACTGCTTATGTGGATTATTGTACAAAATTTTTGATAAAATATTTCAAATAACAAATAAAAAAGAAAGTAGTTCTCGTCGAAATATTAAAAAAGTAGGAAATAGAGGGTGTACAATAATTAATTGTATTAAAAATATAATTTTATCAATTAAAAATATGCACAATTTTCTACTTATCACTAAGCCTATGGGAGGGGTAGTGAAGAAAGGCCGAACAAGGCTAGTTTGAAGAAGAAGAAGAAGAAGAAGAAGAATAAGTGCTTCAATTGCTACCAGCCTCATCATTGGAAGAAGGATTGCAAGGAGTACCTTGAGACAGTAGTGAAGCTCCCAAACATAACACCTTCAAAGTCAGTCTCAAAACTAAGTTGAGACATAAAAAAGTTTTCATTTACTCTTACCTGAGGATTTGGGGATGCTATGCATATGTCAAGCGATTGGTTGGCGACAAATTAGACTCAAGTCTAGATTATGTAAGTTTGTGGGACACCTTAAGTTAATGATAGAGTATTACTTTTATGATCCTCAGGATCATAAAGTGTTTATCTCTAGAAATGCAAAATATCTGGAGGAATAAATTCCATTGGATGAATATAGCTTAGAACAACTTGTGGATTTTGAGTGGGCGCAAGATCAAACACCATTACAATAAAGTGTGGAAGCAGAAAAACTTCCTTCACAATCTAATACACACTTTCTAAGGAAACTAAAAAGGATTTCACACCTTTTAGAAAGATATACTAGCCTAATCAATAAGACCAAAGAGGTAGATTATAATCTGAAGACGTATGTGGCAACATTTTGAGATAAGGATTGAGAAATGGCAAGAAACCACGAATGTTAAGATGGACTCCATGCATTCGATCAAAGTTTGACTTTAGTCGATTTACCACATGGGGTTGGGCCTATAAGATGTATGTGGATATTCAAGCACAAACTAGTTGTGGATAGGAACGTAGCCATGTATAAAGTAAGGCTAGTAGTGAAGGTTTATACTTAGAGGCCGAAAATTGAGTTTGAGAAAACCTTCTTTCCTGCAGCAATGCCTAAATCTATTCAGATTCTGCTTGTCATTGTTGCGTATCACATCTACAAGAAATGGTAGATGGATGTGAAGACTGTATTTATCCCAGAGAACTCCTTCGAATTGGCCTGAATTTCTTAATGGAGACATTAAGAGGGAGATCTAAATGGATGAGCCAGTGGGTTTCACATCCAGTAGGAGCCCAGATAAGCTCTGCAAGATTAATAGATCCATCTATGAGCTTAAGCAAGCCTCTCGGAGTTAGAACATATGATTTGATGAAGTAATAAAGGGCTATAGATTCATAATGAACACGTATGAATCATGTGTGTACACAAAGGCTGGTGGGAGCTCGATGCAAATCTTAGCTCTTTGCATTGATGACATTCTTCCAATTGGAAATGATAAAGATGAGATGAAATCGAGTAAAAAGTGGTTATCTAGCTAGTTTTCCATGAAGGATTTGGGAGATGCGAACTTCATCCTAGGTATTAAAATCTTTCAGGACTACTTGAAGAGATTGCTAGGACTCTCTCAAGCCCAGTACACTGATAAGGTTGTCAAACACTTCTGAATGGAAAATTTCAAAAGACACGATCTTCCAGAACACAACGTGGTGTTCCTCTCCAAGAATATATCTAGCAAGATAGATGAGGTAAGAGTGAAGATGGAGTGTATCGGTATGCTTCAGCAATGGGATACATTATGTATGCAATGATGTGTATTAGGATAGATGTAGCCATGCACTTGAGTGGCTAGTTGCTATTAGCCTAATTCGAGTGAGGCCCGTTAGAAAGTTGTGACTCATAATCTTTTCTAAGTTTACGAGGTAGATGAGTTGGTCATAGAAGGATTTATAGATTCAAGTTTCCATTTTGATGTGGATGATTACAAATCTATATCAGGATATGCATTCCAGCTCAATGGTGGGGCAATCAGTTGGCGATCAACTAATCATGCCACTGTCACGGACTCTTACCACTGAACTAGAGTATATAACAACATCAGATGTAACTAAGGAAGGTGTTTGGATGAATAACTTTATCCATAAATTGGGTGTGGTACCTAATAGTGCTCAACCATTTGTGGTCTACTGCAACAATAACAGTGCGGTAGCACAAGCCAAGAAGTCGAGATCTCATCAATGATCCAAGCACATTCTTAGGCATTATCACTTGATTCAAGAAATCATTGATAGAGGGGATCTAGAGATGGAACACATAGCCTTAGCTGAAAATATTGCGGCCAACTAAAGCATTACCTCGAAGTGTTTTTTATAGGCATCACCACATGATGGGTCTTAAACATATGAGTTGTTGGCTTTAGTACAAGTGGTCGATGTAGAAATATGTGCCCTAACAACAGCTGTTAGGTTGACCTAAAAGACATATTCCAAGTACAATCTTTATAAATATAAATAAATGTTTAAGGCATTTCTTCTTTATTGTATTTATTTGTGTTTCTGTTTATATGATATTGGAATCTCATGATCTTGATAACTAGGAGACTTGGTCACGCACGAGTTTGTGGTCACGGAATAAATTTAGGTGGTTGAGATTATAAATGTTCTAAGTCATAAAATCTACGAGAAGAGATATCACAGGATTCAGATAGGCTTGCACTCAGTGTACATCACTCTTGGAGTGGATATCTTGTTCCATGGATATTAGTGCAAAGACACCACATAGGCTAGTGGATGTGATGTTCATCACAATAGATCACATTGAACTAATCCCGCATCAGTTCGGAACCATTTGGTAGCCGTAGTGGCAACAAGAAAATTGAGGTTTAGATTTATGTAGGAGTTTTAATTAGTCCTTAGACTGTATGCATGCATTTGATCTTGTATACGGGAAACTGTATATTAGACGGGTTACTTAAACTTCTCTTAAGGCCAAACGGGGACCTGTTGGTTACGGTGGAATATGTTTAAGATTAGCGTAATGTCAAAACATAGTTCGTTGGCTCGCAGAGAAATCTATTGAGATTGTTTTTTTATTTGCTACACTCGTTTTATCTAATGAAGACATTACGCAAGGCACCCAGCCTGCACATTAGAAATGGAATCTTGTTATGGGCCGACATATCGACAAAGTATGTTATAAATGTCAATAATAGGTCTCTATTAAATGACGAAGCCCTTGACATTAATCGCAGAATCAAGCGAGGGCCTGTATCTGGATGGTAACTACAGATGAAAGGTTTGCACGTTGAATTCATCTTTTACGTATGAGTCCCTCTAATAGTGATGGTGGACATGAACGAATTGATGTCTTAAGTACCTAAGGATTGGGAATTCCAATTCGATTAATTAATTGGATTAATTAATCTTGCAAGTGCATTGCTTGCTCTTGGACAAGGTGAAGTAATGAACCTAAGGAGTCACACGTAAAACCAAATTTTTGTGCGTTAGAACATAGATAAATAATTAATTAATTATGGATGAATGAGTTTTTGGGCTAAGGAATTTTTTTGAACCCAAGTAATTAATTAATCTTGGAGAGTTATAATTTTTGGGTTAATTTTTATATGTTTGACAAATAATTAATTAGACCCAAATAATAAAAAAATTAAATATTTAATTGGGAGTGGTCTTTTAGATTTAGGAATTAATTCTAAAGATTAATTAAGCCCAAAAGCCACTTAAGGTTTAGTTTAGGAGTATGCTCAAAACATAAGGAATGGGACTCCTAAGCCCCATGAGGAGAGTTTGGGGGATCAATATAAATCGATCCCAAAGTAATAACAAAAAAAAAAAAAAAAACACGATCAGTCAAGAAATGGTGCACCATTCCTTCTTCTTGATCGTGTTCTCTTTCTCTCCTCTCATTCCTGATTCTATTTTAGTTATAGATTATACATCTTGTTCTATACAGGTATCCGAGAATCAAGCTACACCGTGTATCTACGCATCATGGTTGGGCATGGATAAACTTTTAGAGGAGGTCTAGATTGTCCTTGATCAACGTTCTATGTGGTCATTCGAAGGATTCTTGATAAGAACACAAGTCACTTGGTATAATTGCTAAACTCACTTTTAATATTGTATAATGGGTTGTGCAAGAATCGACATAGATCGTAAAAATATTTTAATTGTTTACTTCCATTATGTATTGTGTATGATCTATGACCCAAATATTCCAACATGTCTACATTTGTTGTGATCACTATTATGGTCTGCAACATGCTCTTCTATCTTTCTTTCTTACACCAAGCACTACATCCTTCTGGGAGAAAAAAAAAAAGTTTCACGCCCTCTTTCACTATGACCCGCCGAAAAAAGATATCAGTTCAAACAAAATGCTGCATTTTTTGTAATGTACTCCAGTCAATCATTGAATTCATCAAACCAAGATTCAATAAATTTATGTTTTTGATTTCCATCCACCTTTTAGGGAAATCATGCTTACGTAGGTGACGACCTTTTAATAAGAAAGCTCTATATATATGTTCAATTAAATTAGGTTAATGTAGAAATATGTGCCAGATAACCAGCTATTAGGTAAGACTAAAAAACATATTTCAAGTATGATTCTTATGAATTTAAATAAAGTTTATAGATATTTCTTCTTTATTGTATTCATTGGTGTTATATGTTAAATGATATTGAAATATCATGATCTCAATAACTAGGAGACTTGGCCACACATCGATTAGTGGTCATGGAATAGGTTTTGATGGTTGAGATCATAAATGTTCCAATTCATAAAATTTATAAGAAGGGATATCATAGGATTTAGATAGGCTTGCACTAAGAGGTGCATCACTCAGGGAATGGATATTTCGTTCCATAAATATCGATGTGGGGACACCATATAGGCCAGTGGATATGATGTTCATCCAAATAATCACATTGACTTGATCCCATATCAGAACATAAACAATTTGGTGGCTATTCTGGTAATGGAAAATTTGAGGTTCTTATTTCTATAGGTGCATTAGTTAATCCTTAGACTGTACACATGCATGTGGTCCTACATGAGAGAAGCTTTATATTTAACTAGTTCCTTAAACCTCTTTTCAGAGGGCAAACATGGACTTGTTGGTTACGATGGAACTATGTTTGAGATCAGTGTAATGGCTACACAAAATTCACTGGCCTGTAGAGTAATCTGTTAGGATTGTTTTTCTATATTTTCTACACTCGTCATACCCAATAAAGAGCTTGCGCAAAACACCGACTAGAACATAAGAGATGGGATCTTATTATGGCTGAATAGATCAACAAAGTAAGTGGGATCATTATAATTATTAATTTCAAATATGGGTCTATAAAATGATCAAGTCCTTAACATTAATCGGAGAATCAAGCGAAGAGACTATATCTGCAGGATAACTACGGATGAAAGATTCGTATGCCAAATTCATCTATTATCTATGAGTCCCTCTAGTAGTGTTTGATGGATATGAACGAAGGGATATCTTGAGTACCTAAGAATTGAAAAATCAAAAGGTGATTAATGAATAGATTAATTAATCTTGCAATTAGATTGTTTGCTGTTGGACTCGGTGCAGTGATAAGCCTGAGCGGTCACACGCTTAACTAGATTCAGGTGCATTGAAACAAAGATAAATAATTTATTAATCATGGATGAATTAATTATTACACTAATAATATTTGTTAGACAAATTAATTATTAAACCAAAGTAATTAAATGATCATGAAAGAATTAATTATTAGAATAATTTTATTTGTTGGACAAATATTAATTAGGTGGGCTAAAAAATTAATTATAAGAATTAATCAATCTCCTAGAAGACACTTAAGACTTAGTCTTAGACATAGGTCCAATACATGGTGATAATAGAAGAGGCTCATAAGGGAACTTGGGGATCAATTTAAAGGTTCGGCCGCATAAAAGCTCGCATGCACAAGGAGAGTTTCAAACTCCCATATTATCGTGTTGTCTTTTATTTCTCCTCTCATGTATTGAGATTCCGAATTATATTTTATATCTAGATTATTCATCTTGTTCTAACAGGGTATATGAGAATCATATTACACCGTGTATCTACACATCAATGTTGGGCGTGAATAAACTTTGAGAGAATGTTTAAAACATCTATGACAACATACTATTTGAAGATCCACAAATCCCCATTAAGAATTATTATGTATCAATATATTGCTATGCTATTATTTGAATTACGTATACAGAGACATGAAAGTTTAGGTATACAATGTAGAACTATTTTTTAAAAATTTCTACTTATGTTACATAATTTGTATGATCTATTGTCTTAAAAGAGAATCAAACTATTCAATACTCGATTCGAGCTAGTTTGTAAAAAGTTTGTTTGAATTCTACTTAATAATAATATCAAACAAGCTTAAATACACTTTTACGTTTGATAAAATTTAAAGCTCAACTGGAGTCCGAGCTCTAGCTCGTTAAGCAAAATTTGTTAAAAACAAGTGTAAAGAGCTCAACTCGTGTTCGGCTCGATTAAAACTCGTTCAAGCTCGATTTCATTAATAAGCAAACCAACCTCAAATAATATTAGAAATTGAATGATACTTCAAATAATCTTGAACAATAATGCGTTCAACTCGACTCAACTTATTTACACCGAATTGCATTTGCTTACAAATGCGATGATGTACTGTAGATTTTAGAGCTATATTTTTCCATTCTTTTATTCTGTCTTTATGAATATTACTTTCAGCTTAAAATACATCAACTTGATGTATGGTATATTTTAGAGCTATTAAGTAGTAATAATAATAATAATAACAACAACAACAATAACAACAACAATCGCCATTTTAGAAGAATGTATATAAATTAAAGCAATTAACAAAATTTCCTTGGAAAAAGTTATGCAGTTAAATAATTTTTATGAATTCCAACTTCATGTATCATATATAGTACCATAATTTTGTCCTATCCACCATGGTTCTGTTTACTTTGGCTGATAAACCTGGATTAGGGAAAATAATCCACAGTTATCCAGCGTTTACTTGCTTAGATATTTTTTCGGGTCAATCCAGCCGACCCGGGATAAATGACAGAAATCGGTATAAATCGCCGGATAGTAATCCCTCCATGACCCCTGGGATAAAATTTATCCCATCGGATAAGAAATGGAAATTGACTGTTTTACCCTTGTGCACATTCTTCATTACAAAAATGTCCTCATATATAAATCACGTTTTTAAGGTTCAATTATGTAGTAAGGGAAATTTTGTAATTTCCGCATTATCCGAGCTAACCCACGAAGTAAACGTTGGATAGTATAAAATTATCTTTCTCTATCCTAATGCTATCCTACGAAGTAAACATAGGATAAAAATTTCAAAATTATCCCTGTCCCGAGTTTAATCCCAATTTCTGTCATATCCTATCCAATCATGTCAAATCTTGACTAGGGAAGTAAACGCAGCCCATTTGGATAAGAAGAAAGAAATTGAGAGAAAATAAAGGAAAATTAAAATTAATGATTTCTTCAAAATTATTATGTTTAAAGTTAAATTGTAAAACATTTCAATGTAGAAAGTAATATCTTTACGGCTAAATAGTAATATCTTTACAGAAAAAAATAATATCTTAACAATTAAATCGTAATATATAATATATTTGGGTTATTTACCCAAATAATGCAGAATTTTTTTTCGTAAAATATGGTAGTTTTGAAAAGTGTTTCGAAAATAGGGTAAAACGTCACGCCCAGTGACCCTTTTTGGTAAAAACATCAACGGGCATGATATTATAATTTTGAAAATAAAAACATTAGGCCCGCTGACATTTTGATTTTCAAAATTTATATATATGCATTATGCATCAGGTTGCAATGCCATGTGGACATCCATATATATATATATATATACACACACACACATCTATGTGTATTGCATATATATATACATACAAGTATATATATATATTTGTAATTTGTATTATATTTGTTTTATATATAAAGATATATAACTATATCTATATCTATATTTGTAATTTGTATTATATTTATTTATATTATTAGAAATTAATTTTAATGTATTTACTGAACATAAATCAAATGTAATATTAAATATATTTTTATATTTTTAATTATATAAATATATATTTATTCCAGTACTATATAAAATAATAATATATTTGTAAATTAATAAAAATTCTAAATTTAAAAAAATTATAATATAAAAAACATATTCAGAAATATTTTTAATTAATTTTGATATTTATATTAATAATTTAAATATATATATGTAATAATAATAAAAAATACAATAAATATAAGTATATTATTTCTTTTAATTTATTTTAAATTTGTATATAATATATATAAATATATTATTTCTTACATATTCTGATTAAACTAAATTTAATTATTGTTTATTTTTTTTGCTTTATAAATATATGTATATATATATATAAATTTATGTATATATATTTTATAGAAATATATATTATATAATTGTAAAAAATAAAATTTTATATTATTATTTAAGATAATAAAAAATTTATATAATTTAAAGAATATTTTTTAATAATTATTATACATTTATTTTAAGTATAATTTGAATTTTATAAAATATATATATATATATATATATATATATATATATTAATACACAAATATATACATGTATTCATTAACGAAAGAAGGAAAAAAACAAAATATCGTTAGGCCCACTAACGTTTGAAAGAAACATCAGTGGGCCTGACGTTTCTTTTGAATTTGTTTTATTTTTAATTTTTTTAATTTGTATATAATATATATAATATATATTATATTATTTTTTATATATTTTGATTAAAATAAATATAATTATCATTTATTTAATTTGTTTTTGTTATATAAATATATATATATATATATAATAAAATTTATGTATATATATTTTATAGAAATATATTATATAATTGTAAATTAAAAAAATTGATATCATTATTTAAGATAATAAAATTTTATATTATTATTTAATATTATAAAAAATTTATATAATTTAAAGAATATTTCTTAATAATTATTATAAATATTTTTTTAAGTATAATTTGAATTTTTGAAAAAAATATATATATTAATAATAAATATATTATCAATTATGTATATATATTATGTCATAAATATACACATATATTAATAAATATAAATAAAAAAATATTACATCGTCAGGCCCAGTGACGTTTTAAAGAAACGTCAGGTTTTGAAAATTTTCATTGTTTTTAATTTTATTTAATTGTTATATAATATATATTATATATATTATATTTTTTCTTATATATTTTGATCAAAGTAAATATAATTATCATTTATTTAATTTTTTTGTTATATATATATGTATTAATTTATGTATATATATTTTATTGAAATATATTATATAATTGTAAATTAAAAAAATTGATATTATCATTTAAGATAATTAAAATATATTATAAAAAAAATTATATAATTTAAAGGATATTTTTTAATAATTACTATGCATTTATTTTAAGTATAATTTGAATATTTGAAATATATATATATATATATTAATACATAAATATATATATATATATATATATATATATATTCATAAATATTAAAAAAGAAAATTAAATATATCATCTGACCCACTGACGATAAGAAACGTCAGTAGGCCTGACGTTTCTTTTTATATATTTTTTTATTTTTTTAATTTGTATATAATATATATTATTATGTATACATATATATTATTTGTTATATATTGAATAACATTATCATTTATTTAATTTTTTTGTTATTTAAATATATATATATATATATAGAAATTTTTGTATATATATTTTATAGAAATATATATTATGTAATTGTAAATAATAAAATTTTATATTATTATTTAATATTATAAAAAAATATATAATTTAAAGGATATTTTTTAATTATTATTATACATTTATTTTAAGTATAATTTGAATTTTTGAAAAAAAAAATATATATATATATATATATATATTTTATATTTAATATATATATATATATTATTTCTTATTTATTATTTAAGAAATATATATGATTATAGTGTATATTGATTTTTTTCTTATAAATTTTATTTTAGAAATATATATATTTTCTATATAAATATAAATTATATATTTGCAAATAATTGAATTTTATAATATTATTTATGATAATTAAATCATAATATAAATAATTGTTTATAAAATAAAGAATATTTATTAATAATTATAATAATTTTTCAAGTATAATTATAATATTTTATATATTATTATATATATAAATTATATATATATAAATTTTATTCAATTAAATAATAATACGTGCTATGAATGAATAAATGAATTGTCATTCAAAGTCTTTTTTACTTTTCAGAGAATTGTCAATCAATCTTTTTTTTTTTTTTACAGAGATTTGTATATTTTTTTACAGAGAGTCTCATGAAATGAGATCAGTTTTTATAGCGTGCACATCTTCTCAAATTCCACTGAAATCTGCACCGCATCGTGCAGTCCATTCAGTAATAATTTCTATTGCTGAACTAATATAAATAGGAATGTCTTAGCATAATACATAAATGTGTAAAGAGAATGAGTAAGGGAAAGGTCGTGATTTCACGAGTGATGAAGTATACACCGATGACTCGCTAATTCAGGATCAATATAAGCCTTATTTAGATATTACATTGTCTAAATCACATTTTGCCCCACACTATCTATTGGTAAATTTTCTTTTAGAAGAACTATAATAAGGTGTGTAAATTATTTATTTAAAGTTTTTTTTTTGTTTTTTTTATAAATTTTCTTGCAGTCAATGCCTAAGGAGATGATAAACTCTTGCCTAACATTGAAGTACCAGTTATTTTATATTGTCTGGGAAAGTCGATGGATAATGCGATACCATGGAAACCACAAAAAACCAAAATTTGATAATGCAAGTTGGGGGTGCTTTGTGGAGGACACGGAATTGAATTTGGGTGATTTATATATTTTCTCATTGGCTGAAAATACTCGAACGAAAGTCACTTTTAAAATTTGTTTGGTCAGGCTGAGTGCTTCATTATTGTCTCGAGACATATCCAGTACAAGTGGTGGTTCATGTGGTTAATTGTGTCCATGAAAAATTGAAAATAAGGATTTTATTTTGTTTGTGGTGTTTTTTTTAGAAAACTTTTATTCGGTGTAATAGTTCATTGTTGTTTTATGTTTATGTTATTGTGTAATAATAAAATTAATTTATTATAATTTTCCATAATATTGTTATTTAAATATAATTCTTGGTGTTCAGTAAGATGAAGAAATAAATAATATATATAATGCTAAGTTGAATTAATGGCGATTACAACACCTAGCAGCTTAACCAATACATATACTATAACACTCATTAAATAATACCCTAATACTATTACAATAGTCATGAAATTCAACATCTGAAACGGCAATCGTAGCTATACCAAATTATTTTTTCTTTGCATTGGATCTCTCCATACATGAGGAAGATGGTCCACTCACGACATCATTATCTTCAAACTTGAAAAACTTCTCTAGTTAGTTAAAGAATGGCTCGCCATCCATTAAGTATGCAATTGTATTTATCATTTTGAGATCACAATCTTATAAATGTAAGAATAATTAATATAAGTGTAAATTGGATATTTACAATCAAAAAAATGAATGGTTGCTTAAATTTTAGAGAAAATTACCCATAACGCCAATGATCCGGTGTAGCATTTATAAACTATCGTTCACCAACCATACGAACTCCAGCCATGATTACTATTTTTTTGAACGTGTAGTGACGGGATTGTAGCATATCAATGCGGCTTTTCACGTCAGCATAACTGCATTTTCGCTCCTTGAATTGGTTCTTGCAAACATTTCTTACGTTTAGTAAGCAGTTGCTATTATGGTTACCGATTTTTCAATTACCTGCTTCAACGTCCTTGACAAGAGTATTCAAAAGCACTGTCTCCATCTCCTTTGTTCAGTCGGTGTCCAAGTAGAACTCAGCTTCCTGCAAGTTATATCATTTTGATTGTGGAGGAAGAGGAGAGAATTCCAATGGGTTATCCATCTATGTATGTAAGTATAATGAATGTCACCACACACCTATTTATAATCCTAACATCTCGCTGGGTCTGTACACATTTGTATTGTGTATTAACTATTTGGTGTGTTGTTTATGGGACGTTTGATTTCATATGTT
Organism: Caryopteris x clandonensis; assembly: GCA_028749325.2. NCBI lineage: Eukaryota > Viridiplantae > Streptophyta > Magnoliopsida > Lamiales > Lamiaceae > Caryopteris > Caryopteris x clandonensis. The sequence continues at coordinate 5,882,205 of JAPYKT020000001.1, forward strand.
ATTAATATATTAAAATAAATAAATTTACAAACAAATTGTATGGTTAATGCAACAAATGATTCCGGATAATTATTATTATAAATAAATATAGTCAAGCAGATTCGCTATCATTTTAACAATACTAATGAATATGAGTTCAGAGGCAAAATAAGAACAGTTGGACCACCTACTTCTAGATAGAATAAATTCATGGTCGATACGAAGTGTTTGATGGGTTGAAAGGTTGATATGCAGGATATTCATGCTCCTCAAAATGGCCTTGCTGCACGTGCCACTCGTACTATTATCTCTGCATGACAAGTGCAATTTGAGAATTATATGCTTGACGATGCCTATATTCTTCGATGTTAACAACCCGTGTATCCAAGGCATTTCTCCATTTTGACCAATCGTTCCAACCTGTATGAAGTTGATGTGAAGGGTGGGCCAGCTGGGAAGTCCCGACCTCATACTGTGGGAGGTTTTCCCTTCTTCTTCCATTTCCGTATGCAAGTAGTTCTGCTTCCCCCATCATCTCATCTTCAATTTGTTCTTCGATATCAACATCCATAGGTTGTGTTCTTGTATCTGTACTTCTTCTCCTCCTATTATTTCTTTCCTCTTCATTATTCAGTTCTCTTTCACTTACCTCGATGACTTCAGTATGGATTGAGCCATTAAGCAGAATATTCGATACTTTTCCACCAGAGACATTTATCAGACGAGAGTTGGGCAGAGCAAGTCTTTTCTAATAAGATAAAATGAGATACAATTTTCTCGTGCCGGGGTGCAACATACACATCTTCATGTTGATTAGAAGTTCGAGGTTGATGGTTGTTTCACCTAAAGTTTCTTCTAACCCTTCCAAATTAATCTCGACATATCGAGCAATTGGAGTAATCAACCTTCCGATATGGTTTGGTACTTGCTATTTTGTTCAAACAAACTGCCTTAAAAACATCGGTGCTACATTGAATTTTTTCCATTCATCAAACACCATAAAATGAATAACTCGTCCAATGTAACAACCCCCAATTCAGGTTTCGCCAAAATTGCACTTGAGAGGAACCGTTGGAAATATCGAATCGCCAGACTTCTTATACTTGATGCTTTTGATTACGGTTGTAAACGGATGGTTTTCTGAGGAAGCCTCTGTTATTTCCTTCCAAAACAATATTGGATTGAATTCAGGGAAATGTATCTTCGTATTTGGTAGATTGGATAATTTCTTCTTCGAAAATCCATAAATTTCATTTAACGTTTCCGGCGAAAGCGTATGAAACTCATTACCCAAATAGAAGTTTATGGCTCCCAACATGGTATCATCGTATCCCACATGTACAGTAAAAAAGAATTCAAGGACCAACCGCTCATATGTCTTCTCTCGTAAGGTGAATAACTTAGACCATCCCATATTTTTGCACAACTTTTTTAGATCCTCGTAAATTCTGAGCTCTTTCATGCATTCTTTATCTGTAAAATGGGTGGCTCATCTTTTCTTATTGTACACCTCAAACCATCTCTCACTCAGAATATCCCAACCTTCAAATTCTATGCCATATGCATCGGGCATAGTTGCTAGAATTCTCTTGTATTCTTGTTGTTGTTCTTCCATGGAGTGTTGATTCCAATCGAAATAAGTACCTACAACTTCCATTGAATGAATTTGAGTTCCAAGTCTTTGCTTCTGTTCAAATCTGCGTTTATCCTTTATTTGTTGACCCATATCATCAGCGATGAGACCACGAGTACCAAACGGATACAGATACATTTTCTCAATGGTACTTACAAAACATCAAGTTATATATATCCAAAACATCAAGTTATATATCCACTCTTATATTAATTACATTACTTCAAACATGCATATCTTTCATATTATTGTAACAAATTCATACACTCCAATGGTAAACACTATATTCATATTTCATACAAATATTAATACACCTATTATCTATTCATCCCTTAATACATGTATTTAATTAATTAATAACATGTAATAATCATAACGAGATTCTAATTTATGGGATAATAACAATACATTATCAATATTCAATGCCAATATAGCCAAATCCCTAATTACTATGATGCACACCAAGTGTTCGATGAAATACTTCAATGAATTTAACCAACATAACATAACTTGATTGATGCCACAATACTCCAAATAATAGGTATAACCAACATATCACTCCAAATAACAATACATTGTCAATATTCAATGCCAACATAGCCAAATCCCCAATTACTATGATGCACACCAAGTGTTCGATGAAATACTCCAGTGAATTTAACCAACATACATAACCCGATTGATGCCACAATACTCTAAATAATAGGTATCACCAACATATCACTCCAAGAAAATAGATGGGTATTGAAAACATACCTTATTGAAAAAATATTAGTGATAAATGTGTGAAAAGCCCCAACCTTCAAATCTTCACAAATGTATCCGTGAATGCGATTTAGCGGATGAATTGAAAGACTAAATATGTTGTACGATCTTTTTCTTACTATTGTAGTAGAAATTCGAATGGTTTTGAGAGCCTTTAAGAGAGATGGGTGAGAGTAGGATTTTTGAGGATGAGAAAAATGAGGGAAAGAGGGGTAAAAACCTATATATAATCCGGTTTTTTCGTCCGACTCGGTTGATCGACTTGATCTAACATGCGACTCAGTCAATCGAGTCACCGTATACACTCGGGCATAGAACTCGGACATCAAGCCAACTCGATCAGCCGAGTGAAAATAAAAATCTAGAATTTTGACGCTCGGTCGCATCTCACTCCACCGATCAACGCACTCAATCAGTCAGTCAACTTGGTCGGCTGAGTGGAAAAAAATTTAGATTTTGATGCTTGGTCATATCTCACTCCACTCGGTCAGTCAGTCAACTCGGTCAACCGAGTGGAAACAAAATCTAGATTTAGATGCTCCGTGGCCTCACTCCACTCAGTCAACACACTCGGTCAGTCAGTCAACTCGATCAGCCGAGTGGAAAAAAATTGGATTTTGATGCTCGTCGCATCTCACTCCACTCGGTCAACATACTCGGTCAGTCAGTCAACTAGGTCGGCCGAGAGGGAAAAAAATCAGGATTTTGATGCTCGGTCACATTTTACTCTACTCGATCAACACACTCGGTTAGTCAGTCAACTCGGTCGGCGGAGTGGAAAAAAATCTGGATTCCTCCAGTCGGTTATGCCACTCGATGAACCTTTTAACTCGGTTTGCCGAGTTAAGATTCATTTTTTGTAATAAATTTATATTTTTTTGATAAATTCATTTATTTTTATGTTTTCGTCCCAATATTATATCTTTTCAGTGATATTTGATTTTTTTTTTGGAAAATTGCAAGTGAAGTAAGCAAATGAAAAATAATAAAAACCTAGAAGGTAATTGTTTAAACCACATGAATTGTTTCGATGTTACATAATATTGATGCATATTACACCCACATTAGAAATACCCTCCTGTACCACAACCTCTAATTTTTCTCATTCGCCGAGCTCTTTCTTGACCTTGCACTTCATTTCCTGAGGTTTCTTGTTGCCTTCTTCTAATTTCACCTCTTCTAACTCTTGTGTCAAAGGCAGTTGCTTGTGGCTCTAAATTTTCTTCTACTTCATCTTTCTCTGAAACTGTCGTCGAAGGAATTGTTGCTAGAGAATGATGTTGACTGATCGGCTACATCCCGAAAATTACCCATATTAGAGTACTGGAATGGAATAGGAGTATGGCGGAAATACTCGTAGTTTGTCACATTTGTAGTTTCTCCAGCTCCGAGGTCAAAGTTCATACGGTGATATTGCGATGGAGTGGACAAAGATGGATAGTATGGTGTCAGAGTATAAGTAGGTGTACTCATTGAAGGCCTATATACATCCTCCACATTTCCTTAAGTTGGGCATCCTAGTCGTGAAGAGGTTGATGCAAAATTCCCTGGTAGTGGCATCCGATGTTCAGGGCTAATTTCATGATCACCTCTATGACTTCTTCTAGTTCTCAAAATTGCATTTGATTGACTTTGGGACCCATGTTGGTGTGCAAGCTGGGTATACATTATGCATGTAAGCTCCGGAGACTGCCTCTCAATTGTTCGCTCTATATTTTCATACAAAGAGAGTTGTTCATGTAACCATGAATTAAGTTGCTCAATGTCCAACCTGTTCTATTCTTTATGCTCCTCTTCACGGGTTCCAACTGTTCAATCTACAAATAATCTAACATATACACATTAAAACACATTGAATATATAGAAAAACTTAGATAGATATAGATGTATGTTGTGTACCATGTGGTGCATCAATGAGGCATCTCCAGTTTTGATTCCCATTTCTTCATGCATATCGACAGGGGATATAAAACAACGTGTAATTGAGTTGTACCAACCATAATAATCAGGAGTTATCGTTGGGTTCATTAGAAATAGGGTGCCCTGATATATTCCTGTCTTCGCATACATTGATGAATATATTTCTGGTGTATGTCCATCCAGTTAGCATTTCTATGCCCCTTACGATTGATTTGATGCACATTTATTTTTCAGTCATTAAGAGGGTTGAACCGAGTCGGAATGTCTTGTAACATTCGGAACTGATGTAAGACCCTCTTTGGATGATGAAACTTCACAAATAAAAAAAAGATGAGAGGACATTGAGATCGTACATTGTCCGAGAAACATCGGGAAGATAATTGGAGTATGTCTGATTGCAACTAATCATAAGGATCCCAAGTAAACTGGTAAAAAAAAAAAAACATATTTTTTGAATGATCACATATAAGAATTCATAAAATTAACTGATAAAACAAACCTGTTCATGGGTCAGTTTATCCAAGATTTCTCAGAAAACCTTCACCTGGTGTTTACCAGTAAGCACAAAACTGCTATCATTATTCCAACTGTTACATATAGTATACTAGTTGATTAGTAGATACCTATTGAGATAACCATAAACATAAATTCACCAAAAGATTTAAATGAATTGTAAACATTACCGTGCACCAAAAGGGAGGACAGGGAGTGTACCACCACCCAAATGTTGAGGTCTTTCAATTTCTAGCATATTTAATCTTCATGTCTTAGATACATGCACAATGGACAAGATTCGCGACCAAGCCCAAATCTGCGTTATATTATAATGGCATAAAACATTAGTAATTAATAAGGTTACATCTAGAAGATTCATTAATAAATTTTTATGTAGTACCTGTAATAGTTGAACTGGTCCACCGAGATTTTTCTTAGCATTCAAGCTTCCATCGCACAAGTGACGGTACAGGGAAGATAGGACGGCACTACCCTAACTGTACTCATTAACTGATTTCACATCTTGCAAACATTGTAAATATACAAGTGGTATTAAATTTCCACTAGTATTAGGGCACATCACACAGCATAATAGGAATAACATGTATGCCTGCACATATTGCTCAACATGTTCAACCGTGCTATCATCCGTCACCGGATTTGATCGTATATGAGCTGCTAAAGAACTCACTTTAATTTTTCCACTTTTCGTGTGGGATACTTCTGACGTGTAACCCAACATCACCTGACAGTAACCAACCCACTCATTGGGAGACATCGTAGCATCCACTCTACATACCGGCTTATTTTCAACCGGCAAACCCTAAATTAAGGTGACATCCAACAAAGTGACAGTTGCTTCACCTACAAGCAAGTGCCTATCATCTTCTAGCATATTGCCTAGCTCGTGCTTCAGGCCAATCCATCTCATTCAGAATTTGCGATGATCGATTTCTTCCTGGGCGATGCATAATTCGTAAAGTGGTGTCATGATATAACAGAAAATCAGGCTCATCCCAATATTCTTTCCCTAAATATGGCTGGAATGCAGCAGGATATGTTCGCTTGTAGTTTATCAAGTGATAATACAGTTGCACAAATGAAGTAGCATTAATCCGTAGATCAGTGCATACACTCATCACGTGCGAACATGGAATACCATATAAGGTCCACTTGTCGCAAGAATATTCTCTCGTGGTAAGTCTAACAACATGTATGTGACCCCCGTTGCCTGGTTGTGGTTTGGTGACCACCATAGCAGATTGCTCATGGTAATCGATTTGGGTAACTACATGACCCACAGACAGTATATGACTGTGCATTACTCTGAATTCTTCTAACAACTTTTTTTCGTTCTCTAAAATATGCAACACATCGTTTGAACGTAATCTCCACTATAGCTGTTAAAGGGAGATATCGAGCACCCTTTAAGACACCGAAACAATTCTGACACATTGGTGGTTAGAATACCATGTCGCCACCCACCATTATGCGTAAATGCCCATTGTTCTTTATTGATTTGATTGAGATACAAGTACGCTGCCGGATTTATACTTTTGATTTCATTCATAACACTGTTACGCTTAATGACTTGGTGTTCAGATCCAGCCCGCCAACACATATTTTTCAATTGCACATCTTTAAAGTGCGAATTAAAGTTTGAACAAATATGTCTCAAACAAAAACGACTTACTCCATGTGGGGCATTAAAGGTTGGTTTACTCCATGTTCACATTTGACAACCCAAAGAAATGGTTTACTTTCTGTAACTTGAAACTGACATCTTGCATGTCGTATCGAGAAATCCATAATCGCTGCAATCAAAGCCTTTTTATCCCTAAATACCATGTCCTTCTCAATTATACCTCGGCTAGGATCGTAAAGCTTTCCCTATGAAGACAAAGTATTATGTATCGAGTCAGCAACAACTTTGGGGGACAATTGTTGTGTAAAATGGGATGTTTGTGTTCGAATCGATATGGATTGTTGTTTCCACACCGTTGGGGTCTACATTGGTTGCATCAACATCTTCTTCGTCTACTATTGCTTCTATGTCATCCAAATTTTCATTTTCCATTTCACATGGGAAAATTGGACCTAAAGAATCTGCACAAGGGTCAGTGTCTTCTGTATTCTCTGTATTACTAGGACCAATTATATCTTCAGGTTCATTCCTAGTATTACTGGGACCCATTATATTTTTGACACTACATGACCTGGAACTAGATATGGGCTCGGTTTCCAGTTTTGATTTTGGTCTTGGAACCGACGGTTCTTGGAACCGTGGAGGATGGAACCAAAACCGAACCGCCATATATACGGTTTCGATTTCAGTTCCGGAACCGACAGTTCCCCGGTTCCTTTTTTGTTTAATTAACAACTTTCAAAAATAATTCTTGGTCTTTTAAATTTGATTATTACAAGAGATTGAATTGAATATAGTTAACTTAACTAAAACAATTACATTTTACAAAAAAAAAATAAAATTATAACAGTCAAACTTAACTTTACAACTTATAATAAAATTAGAAAAAAAATAGAAAAGTTACAATAAAAAATTAACTTACCTAAAAACATTCACTTCTTTTAACAAGAGATTACAACTTTACAAGTTTTCAATTACAACTTATTAAAAAAAAAATAGAAGAGAGAAAAAAAAAAGACTTGAGCTTAACTATAAATTAGAAATTCAAATTTAATATGTTGAATCCCAACGATTAGGCACATCTTTAGTGATTTATTTGGGTGCACTCATACCAAATGCTTTACAAAATCTTCTTCATTTTTTGCATAAAGTTGTATGTCTATCAAAATATCCAATTGCTAATCTAATAGGAGCTATATGTGCTTTAAAATGTTTAATGCCATCTTGTATACACAAATTTAAAACATGACACATGCATCTAATGTGAAAAAATCTACCCTTAAATGATGGTTGACAAATTTGAATTAATAATGGCAGACTAGTAGTATCAGCACTAGCATTCTCAAATGAAATTGAAATTTTTTTGTAACTAAATTATATTCTTGCAAAATAGTATGAATTTTATGAGAAATATTTGTGACCGTGTGTGTTTGATTAAATTCTTTATATGAAAGTAATCTTTTTTGCATTGTCCTTAAATTATCTATACAATGAAAAGTAAGTCCTAAAAAACTATGTTCTCTCCAATGATCCGTCCATATATCCGCACAAATTGAAACTTTTTGTTGTAAATAATTAAACATATCAATTAAAGACAACTTAAATTCACCTACAATTTTTTTAATATCACGAACTAATGTCTACGTGAAACACCAGACGCTTGAGGGTTTAGTGATAGTGACACATAATTTTTAAACAAATCATTTTTAGCAGTATTAAAAGGAAAAGACATGCCACAAACCATTTTTGATAAATATTTCTCATTGTTGGTTTGGAATATTTAAATAAAGAAGCTGTACCTTGTGATTCATCGGTGAATCCTCCACGAGGTATTTGTGTTTGACGCTGATCATTTCAGACTTTGTCCGGATGGTGACGTTGTAAATGTTTTTTGAGTTTGCCATAACCTCCTCCTTTTTGAAAAACATATTCCAACCCGCAATAGTTGCAAATTGCTTTATTATTTTGCAAATCTCTTTTGAAGTGAACATCAAAGATATCTAATCTTAGTGCCTCATCTCGTCCACTTTGAGTTTGTCGCGTACTTTGACTTTGACTCTCTTGAGTTGGAAGATGTTCTTCATCGGTTGATTCGTGTTGTGCACCTAAATTGATAATCATAACAAATTATTAATCATAGATAATTGAGAGAGATATTTAAAAAAAAAGTATAAAATAATATTTAAGAGAGATATCTTATAAAATAAACACAAACCTAATTGAGCTTGAAAATCTTCTTGCCACTCGATCGGAATTTCAATATCTTCACCATCAAGATTAAGATACCTAGGAACCAAAGGAGATGGTGGTGGTAATCCGGTTCCGGCACTTGTACTCGTTGGCATAGGTGATTTTCATTTTGCTTGTCAAGATGAAGAAGAAGATCCTCTACCTCCATGTCCTCTTTGGCTTGAGTTCGACATTTTGAGAGAGATTGAGAAAGATGACAAGATAAAGATAATTGAGAGAGATTGAGAAAAATGATAAGATAATCATGAGAGATTGAGAGAGATTGAGAAAGATGACAAGATAATCGTGAGAGATTGAGGGAGATCACAAGATACTTGAGAGAGATTGAGAGAAATTGAGAAAGATGACAAGATAATCGGGAGAGAATGAGAGAGAGTGAGAGAGATCACAAGATAATTGAGAGAGATTGAGGGAGATTGAGAGAGATTAGATATTTTGAAAGAAAATGAGTAGGGAGGGGGTATTTTTAGAAAAAAAAGAAGCAAAATAGCCGTTGGAACCACCGGTTCCCGGTTCCAGTTCGGAACCAGTGGTTCCCAACGGTTAGCCCATCTCAACCGTTGATCTCCAACGGCTATAATTTTCAAACTGTTGGGGGAACCAGAATCGAAACCACCGGTTCCAGTTTCGAAAAATAGAGAACCGGAACCGAACTGTGACTCAGATGGTTTCGGTTCCAGTTTGGAACTGGAACCAGGTCAACAGTTGAACCGAACCGTTGACCGGCAGTTCCGGTTCCAAATCGGAACCATGCCCATGTCTACCTGGAACCACTGAAAACAGTGTTTCTTAAAGCAAGGTTCTCCAAGGCCTAAGTGATTTCGGGCACATAATCAAAGGGTTACTGAAATCTTTGACTGATGTGATGGGCACATCTTGTTGGGACAGCAACGACATATAATACACCCATTCTTGGCTCATAAGCATAACTTCATGTTCGCTAAGATTTTGACATGGTTATTTCTCAACGAAAATGTCCATTATGTTTGATTCATCATTAGGATCTAGGAAGAACCTAAGTTTATCACCATTCTCAATTTGAACTACAGACTCTATAACATTATTGTGTCCATAAACTTCCCCCATTTTGTGAAAAGTTTCAGATAAAACTGGTCTTTAGGTACACCAAGAAATTGGTAAATTTGATCTTTCAATGCAGATAAGTCTGTATTTCAATCAATTCGTATGTAACCATTGGGCGCACAACTAGACAATACTTTTCCATTTTCCTGTATAATTTCGCCTCCGCTATAAACTCTAATTGCGACTCGTCTATGATTCGTCATTGCTTCAAAGTGATATATATAATTTGTTTCACTGTGAAATATATAAATTTCATAACAAACATGAAGAACAAATAAATTAGAATGAGTAACTGTGGACCACATAGTACGTATGAAAAACATGATAAATAATGCATTACATTTCACAACAAGGATACAATTACATGGAATATATATCACTCTGTAATGATCATTAGCGGGTAAATTTTTTACAACATTATTATCATTCACGACTTCTATATCAACATTTTCATTCTCAAGTGGATCTTGCCAAATATTTAAGCCAGGGGTGACACCTATAAGATCTAGTTTGCGTGATCGTATCATATTCACGTGATGAAAGTTAGTCGTACTCTCTTGTTGGATAATTTCATTTTGTTGTCTCTCATTATCCAATTGAGCACGTAACTCATGAACCTCGTTTTCAAGGGCGTTTATATGTCCATCTCTAACACCAAGTTGCTCTATCATATTATTCTTTTCCGTTGTCATGGTACTTAAAATACCACGTAGGAAATTTATTTCCTGCCCTAAGACGTCTTTTTTGCCGAACGCAACCTTCTAAAATAGAGACACGGTTAGATGACCACTTCAATTCAACTTGGCACATCTTTACACGCTTCCGTAATTTTCGTATTTCTTGTTCTTGCATGTTGGATATGACATTTGCAGCATTATTCTTTCTCCTCAATCCCTCTATTTCTTCTTTTAGTTGTTGGTTACGTTTTTTTAATTGCACCAAACTTGTAGACTTTTTTATGATAGACCGATAACCTTTGTATGTGAAATTTTTATTGGGTCGTATGGAAGTTGATGTTGAAGCCATACCTGTCAAATATAATTTATAAGGGTAATTACAATTATTAAGTTTAAAATATTTTTAGTATCTTATAATAATATATTAATTATACTAAATAAGTTTTAATTAGTCAACATAACAAATCGTCAAAAAAAAAGTTAAACAGATAATACATGCGACACTAAAAATATATTCATCATAATAAATAAATAAAATTTAAATAACATCACATTAATAAATACAACAAAATAATTAAGTAACACATAAATCAATACACCCATATAATTATAATTTGCTAAGATGTTCATGTAAATGTATATATGAAACCAAATAAACATCCACAGAAATAAATGATAGTAAAATAAATGATGTATATGTATACTACTTACCTTATTTTAGGTTACGGAGCAGCAAAATTTTATAGATCGATTAAATAATTAAATAAAGATTATTGGTCTAGAATTCAGAACAACGAGTCTAGAGAAATAATTTAGCTACAACAATTTATAAGAAATGAAAAAAAGAATTGATATAATTTGTCGAATATATAAGTTTCTTTCTGGCCTGTTTAGTAATATCTAAACTAAACAGGCAACCTAGGTTCAAAAGTTATCTGCCTCTTATATATTTGTTACATGATATAGCTGTACCCCAAATTGTATGTAGACCCTCCACTAATATATAAGTATATAAAAGTAAGATGGTTAGATTAATTTATAAAAATACAATTTTTCTGTTCAAAATTAGCTTTTTATTTCTAAAAATTGTAATAATCGATCATATTTTTTCTTTTTATTTGTTTTTTATTTTAATTTTTAAAGACTTATAACTTTTCATCTCAAGTCCGTTTTTTGTGAAAAATATATCAGATTAATTATTTTTTCTTGATCTACATTTAATATCCATATTGCATATATAATAATAAAATATTAATTTTTAAATATAAAATACTATTTTCATACATCAATTGTGATATATTTTAATATTTAATATATTTTTATATTGTTGGATATTTTTATTTCAAACAATTTTTATCAAAATATAAATTATATAATTATATACTTTATTTTAAAATTTATATTATTATTTTTATAATTATATGATTATATTATAAATTGTACAGGAGAAATACTGGTTTGTATAAAGGTACGTCTACCAACAAATTGAGTTATAACCAACGGTGGTACTACTTTAAAAAGCGGTGGAACATAAGTAATATGCTCTACCAATGCTTCAGTCATTGCTTCAGAATACAATTAACCTCTTTTGAGCGCCACAAGTGGCACAGACCACTTAATTCTTTTTTTTTATGTAACTATTAATTGTTTTTATATATTTGTATTCAATATTATATTTTTATATCACATTTAATTTATTAAATTAATTATAAAATTATTTGAATTAAATGTGATTAAAAAAATGTTTAATTACAATGATAATAAAAAAGTACAATAAAATTTAAAATACTACATATAAAATTATATTTATAACATAAAATTAATAAAAATACATAATGCGAATATGAAGTAATATATATAATTATAATTTCCAAAAACATTATGAAAAATAATTTAAACATATTATAATAAATATGAAGTAGATTAAAAAATAAAATTATAAAGAATATTAGGAATTTTTTAAATGCAAAAAGTAGTGCAAACTGTCGGACAATAAGTATAGATTTTATATTATTTTAATACAAAATTTACAGTAAAACTGTGCAGAGCCCAGAAATAAGCTTAAATTAGGTAATATGATGCAAACCCAGACCCATTAGAAGAGTCAAAACACAGAAATGAATGATGTGAGGAAGCACCTGGCAAGTAATATGTATCAAACATCTGTTAGCTATAATGACAGTTAACCGACTTACAAATTACAAATACTTTATAAAATCAACTCTTTCCTCGCTTAGAGCTAATCTCTGACTCCGATTTCTCATTTTTATATAATCTTATATTTTCTTTTTGACATCTTATTTCGAAGACCATTGGAACTAGGCTCCATTTAAATATTTGTTTTGAGACTAGTATCAAGAGTATTCAAGCTGAAGTTGTAAGTTGATAAATCTATGTAATATTATATTAAATAATATAACCAGGGAGAATGACAATACTATCCAGTGATATATATATATATATATATATTATAAAACGATGGATGTGCTACGTATATAGGAACCATTGTCAAAGTGGCCACATAATAAATAATTAATTATGATTGTTGCACATAGAAGATAGGTATTTAGAGGCAGGACGCCCCCCTTTGGCCTAAATGTCCCTATCTTAGGCTAGGCTGCCTTAATCTCCCCCCATGAATCTTCTTTGCATTCTTCTCCTCCAATTCATCTTCTGGGTTGATGTTAAGGCTCAACACCCTTCAGATAACAGAGATGGGATAGCTTCAAATGATTCTGTCAGCAATTTTCAGCCTAGTTTAGCAGTTGTCATTGGTATGTTGGCCGTCATGTTTTCCCTCACCTTCATCCTTCTTCTTTACGCCAAATTCTGCCACCGGGCATCCTCTGTTCACACCATGAGGAACCACCAAATCCACGACGGCCTGCCCCGATCATCCCTCGTCTCGTCCGGGGTCGATAAGACCGTGGTGGAATCCCTCCCTTTCTTCCGGTTTTCGTCTCTCAGAGGCTCGAAACAAGGCCTTGAATGCTCGGTCTGTCTGGCGAAGTTCGAGGACGTGGAGATTCTTAGGCTGCTGCCCAAGTGCAAGCATGCCTTCCACATAGATTGCATCGATCAGTGGCTCGAAAAGCACTCCACCTGTCCCCTCTGCCGGCGAAAGGTCAGCGCCGATGACCTTTCGCTGGTGGCGTATTCAACAAGTTTGAGGTTTCTGCGGGACCAACCGGAGGATTTTTCTCCTCCTAATGTTGAGCTGTATGTTGAAAGAGAGGAGAGTGGGCGGCATGGCCATGGATGTTCTTCAAGATTTAGCATTAACAGCTTCAGGAAAAGTGACAAGGAAGAAGAGCTGCCAATACCAGAAAGCGTGGAGCAGCCCCTCCACAGATTCAACCACAAGATTGTTGTCTCCGATGTGGTGTTCAAGAACCGGTGGAGCAACGTCAGCTCCTCCGACCTCATGTTTCTCGATTCAGAAATAACGCTCAACGATCATGTGTCCGCAGGGTTGGATTCGCAGTGCGCCCAAGTACAAGGAATTCACGAACAGGAGATGATGATGATGAAAATAAAACAAGAGATGGAGAGAAAAAGAGCGTGTGAGAGGAAGCTGGCGGAGATGAAGAGGATTAATCCAGTTACGTTTCCGACAACGGTTCCCGGGTCGGAATCCAAAGCCATCAATCCCAACGAGAAGAGATCCATGTCTGAGATAATTGTTCATCCAAGATTTAGTACTACTACTAATCAAGTCAAGAATGAAGACATTGTTAATGTGGAGGAGGACAGAATGAGAAGTCTTTGGCTGCCAATTGCCAGAAAAACTGTCCAATGGTTTGCCAATAGAGAAAGAAGACCTCCATTATCTCATGGATTCAATACCTCGCAACAAAATTAGCTCTTCCTTCTTAATTTGACCTCTAGAATCTAGAATAGCAGTCCTACAAACACCTATATATTTTTTTTTTCCTTTTTTTTTCTTTACAGCTTCCTATATATTTCCTAAAGCTATCCTTTTATGCAAAAACTTATGTGAATTAAGTGCACCGTGCTACCTACGTAATACTATAGATCGAATACAAGATACACCCGATACACAAGTGAGTCACTCGTGTTTTTTTACTCAAATTGAACACAATCAGATACAAGAATCATACTTCGTCAGTTTTTACATGTAAAAACGCAGTCCCTTTGATTTGATGCATGTGCTGAACTTTTCCATGTGAAGAAACCTACATTTGAAACATCATTTAAATTTATTTTCCAAATAAATCAGAGTTTTTACTTTTCATAAAGATTTGAACAACCGAAGCTGAAAAGAATTAGTTTCCTTGTTCTAATAATATTTTATGCAAGACTGGCAAACAGTATGACATTATTGCATTAAATTTAGAGGAACTTGGGCAGCAATTCAGATCAGCCAACCTGGTTTCTTGGTTACATTAATTGGTTCTACAAACCACAGAGTAGTTTCAAGATTTTTAAACTGGGAGACTTAAGAGTAAATGTTGAGGCTCGGAGAATCTTTTTGAGGTCAGAAACCTCTGGCAAAAGCAATCACAGCATGTTTCAGTAATCTGTACTTGACTTGGGAATCTCTTTGAGCATGTTTCTGCTTTTTTTTTTTTCCTACCATTATATCCATATATATATATACATACATATATATATATATGTATTCATCTGTTCACATACATACATTAATGTGTCTACTTATAATGTGTCAAAATCACAATTGTATATTTTAAATAAAAAAATAACTGAATTCTACAAAATTTTGATATCTATTTAGTAGGCACGTGTTAATATATTCATCGTAGATAGGTGATACAATATGTATATTATAGAAAAAATTGTAAATTTTGGACAATAACTGTATGGGTCTAGCAAAAATATGACATTATACTTTCGATCTTGCAAAATTGAACAATAACCCTTTAATTTTTGCAATAGTAAATTTTAATAGAATAGAATATGAAAAAATTATTATTGTCATTGGTATTGTTCAAATTTATATTTTCACTATTTATTAGATGTTATCATGAGTTATAAAGTTAGCCACACAACCTCTAGGTCCCAATAATAAAAAATAAATAAATAGTTAGTTCAAATTTATATTTGCAATAGTTATTGTTCAAACTATATTTACACTGCCCAAATTGTAAATAACACATTATATTGTATGAAACTATCAACAATATTTTTTTAAACATGTTATTAATTAGATGTTATGATGAGTTATAAAGTTAGCAACACAACCTCTAGGTCCCCAATAATAAATAAATAAATAAATAAAATGAGTTTTTTGTATCAGTGTTGAACGAATTTAGAGCTATGCAATTAGACTGATCCAATATATAAAGTTATAAAAGTTCGGTAATTTAGTCTAAGGCATCACCTCTCTAAGAATTTGGCCAACACATGCATACATGATATATTTTAAGACTTACTTTTATTAATTGTTAAAAAAAATACTCTTTCACAATAAAAGTAATACTTTTAACAATAGAAAAAATAAAATTATTTGATTAATTATCCCAAAAAAAAAAAAAAAAAAAAGGTTCAAACTATAATATTTTTTAATGGAAAAATGGTACATTTTCGATTAAAAAGATGTTGTATAATTACACTGTAAACGATCTAAAATGTCCTTCCTCTTTTACATAAAAAGTGTTATCTTTGTATAACTAAACACAATTATAGAAACTCAATTTAGGTTATCATTTCGACCAGCTAATTCAGATATAGAAAAATCTTTTCTTGATTAAAGTCTAACATCATAGTATCTTTATCTTATTGCCTGAAATCATATGCAAATATCGAACAAAACAAAGAGAAAAGAAGAAAAAACAAAACAAACAATAAATTAAAAGAAAAAAATTAAAAGCATATGTCACCTTCCGTCTAATGAGAAATGTTTTTATTTATTTAAACCCCAAAATGGAACAAAAAACAAAAGAAATTAAATTAATCTATCTACCTTGCTGTCGAAGAAGTTGCGTGCTGATTTTCCAAGTCGTGTTACAGTGATGGGAAAACAAAACCTAACCCATAATTTATTATTAATTAAAGTGTGATGTATTTGTCAACGAATCCTAAGAATTAACAATGTCATGCCTTGGCCATGTTAGCTAATAATGGATTCTAATTTATTTAGTTCCTAATGAGGATTCATGGCATGATTTCTGCTCTTTTTGTCTTCATTCTACGAATCTTTGCAGGTTTTAATGCAGATATATTGTTGTTTGTTCTTTCTCATTTTTTTTTTTTTTTTTTTTATATTTGGGTTTTAGACCTTTAGGTTTATGAAATGCTTTGACGTTACTAAAACTATAAGCCAGTGTTCGTTTTATTATTATTATTATTATATATATATATATATATATATATATATATATATATATTTTGTATGTGAATCCCTTAGCTACCATGCTCCTTCAATCAACAACTCACTTGGGCATATGTTAAATTTGATGGACTTGGTACAACCCATACGAGAAGTTTACCCATATATGTAGGAGATGGAGTGTTAGAACATTGATTTTAAAAATAGTTTGGTAACAACCCAATTTTTTAATTCATAGGGAATTAAGTGAAAGTTAATCTATGTTAAGAATAAATAATTGTAATATGTTAAATTTCTCAAAATCAAATTTTTATTAGTGAGATATTAATGAACAACATTAGCTACATACAAAGGGCACTATGTATAGACATATAGGTGAATGTGAGCTTTTAAGAGTGCCAAACTAACATTGGAATATAAGTATGTTCTGTAAATTAAAACTTTATATTAGAATATGATGTGATGTGTATTGAATGATATACATTTGTGGGTAACCAAGTAAAGGTCATACACGCACGCGTGCTCTGCTTCACATCGGCCTGGGCTTGGGATGAGGGCCTTTTGCTGGCTCGGTTCGATTTGGTGGAACTTAGTTTTGCCACTTAAAAAAGGGTATGGCTTGACCAACCCAATACTTAATATAACTGTCGGAGTACTTCAATGAATCAACATTTTTAGACATCTACATACTTTATTACTATTCAAGAGTTAAAATATGAAGTAATGACATCAATTGTAGTTGTAACATTTAGAGGTTACACCTAGGACATCAAATGTTGTTAATGCCTACTAGGCTAATTTTCAATCCCACTATTAATGGGGTTGATGCTTATAGATATGTCACATAGGTGTACAAGGAATGACATGACATTCCAAACATACATTACATTTTGAAAGCTCCTAGTACAAAAATCCTTATTGCATACTTGAGTTGCTCTGAGTTCTTCCATAGTTCTAGTTCGTTGGGTTTTTTGGGTTAGTGGTGCTCCTACCCATAAGATGAAAGTGTTTCATTTGTGAGGATGATATATTAACTGTGAGTAATAGTTGAATGTGTTTCATCTTGTAGATAGAGGTTTTTGTCGACTTGACTTATATTTAGTTGTTGTTCTATTTTAGTCATGGTCCAGCCTAGTGTTATATTTCTGTTTTAAATTAATCATTAAAATTCATTGTTGGATGTTATAACGACATGCGGGTCTAGACAGGCTTATAGTTGGGGCAAGATCTCCTTTTCTAAATATTGTTTTATCATTTATTTCAATTTCATAAATACATGTCATGTCTTTAGAATAATATAATGGTGACATCAAACAAACATGTCTAATGATGAAGTTAAGAAAGATATGGACGCCATTTCAAATAAGAGATCATATTTATGAGGCCTTGGTGTCATACAACTGAAGAAAGTGTTACATGGTTGCTATTTATTTTACTTAAAATACGACTCGTAACTGCACGAGGCAAATTTTAGTAAAATTATGGCGAGAACAATTATCGTATCCACAGAGACTGTATATGGTAAAATCAACTAAGTATTCGTTTATGCTATCTTCCTTTATCTAAAGAATTGAATTATTGAAATGAGTTTTGTTGAATATAATAAAACAAATAAGGAGTAGTACAAAATCAACTCAGATTCAAACAACTAAAGAAATTAAGAGATTATATGGATTACAGGGACATGCATTCATATGGTTCATACGAGTTCGTTTAATTTATCAAACCATATTTAATTCCTATATTTGTAGGAGAATCACTAATTCATCTAGATCCTCTCTTCCGAGTTATATCTAAATGTAGATTAGATAACACCGATCATTTTCCGATCTCACAGAGTCATCTAAGTCCTAATTGTGTCAAGGATCTATTATCATCACAATACTTACCAATCTTCAAAAATAGCAAGTTCATGCTATACATTCCTAATCCGTTAATCAATTACTCCCTCCCGGGCAAGAATGGATTAACTACACATATGCAATTAGTCTCCATACAAATTTCATATGATATAGCATAAACAAATATAAGAAAGGAAATAATATCATTAAAGAAAAACATATGAATCCATAATCATGCACTCCTTAGAATCAATAGATGTATAGCCACTCATTCAATACATAATTCATATGAAACATATTGATAATCATAGCTAAAATAAACAGAACAAAAGAAAAGAAAACTATTTGAAGCCAAATAATTTTCGTTTCTCTATCTCTTTGATGACTTTGTTAGTTGATCCTGGTTCTAACTCCAAAATCTGATGTATATTGTGTTTTCTCTTCCTTTATAATTTAATGTAGCTCTCCCTTTTACAGACAATTACTAGTGTTTAGATAGCCGTCATATCTATGTTTTGAAATGAGAAGATATGCACAAATCACAATTAATCGCGACGGTTAAGATCGTATTGGGAGGATAAGCACGATCTGTGTGACTTGAGACATGGTCTATACACTCTTAATTGTCTATTTTTCTCAAAACTTCAACAAATACGTAACGTAACAAAATATAACAAAATCATAATAAACTAGTCATTTAGGTACATACAATTTCTTAAAAACTATACATAATAACCCCGAATTGCACGTAAAACCAATATTTATCATTATAAGTCTACATTATTATTATTATTATTATTATTATTATTATTATTATTATTATTAATGTTGTTCTTGTTGTGGTTGTTCTTATTATCTTCTTCTTTAACCCATTATGAGATTGTTACATCATACATAATTTATTATAAACTTTTATATGCCACATATACATGGATCTAAATCCGTAAAAGTTGGATATAATCCTAAAAGTGATAAAAAAAGACAAAAATACTAGCCGACCAACCTGAATTCATGTAAAAATGCATGGATCAAGCATGTACGATATGCAAGCATGTTTTGGACATCATATGTTTTCAGCCAAAAGTAAAATTTTGGGGAAAAAAATAATATGTTTTTGAATTTTTCAAAAGGTATTACTTATTTCACAAATTTGTGATTTTAAGAACAGTTTTTCTTTGTCATTCAAGTACAATTAATAATTTTTTCTAGTCAGGCTCAACATGTGAAAAGTTGGAATCCTTAAGTTTGCTAGCAGGGGCGTCTGATCTGCCTTGGTGTGTTATTGGAGATATTAACAATGTGGTGTCCTAGGAAGATAAAAAGGGCGGGGCTCGGTATCCTAATTGGCTCATTGTTGGATTTAATCAAACTTTGGGTGACGCGGGGCTCATTGATATGGAGTTAAAGGGTTATCAATTTACCTGGGAGAGGGGTCGCAGTACCCATAATTGGATTGAAATTCGGCTTGATCGTGCTCTGGTTACCCAGTCATGGCTGGCCCTTTTTAAACTGGCTAAATTCTGTAACTTGGAGGATTCTGCATCTGATCATTGTTCTTTATTTCTGGAGCCTAAACGATCACCTTCGAACCACGGACAATGTGACTTCCAGTTTGAAAATACATGGCTGACCGAACCGATGTGTGCCCAAATTGCAAAAGATTGCTGGGAAAGTAGTGTGTCGGAGGGAATTCTAGACGAAATTCATATGTGTTCGGAGCGTCTTGCCTCGCGGGGGAAAGAAATCACATGCAACTTTGGAAACAAAATTAAAGTACGCAAACTGGAGTTGAAGAGATTGAGAGGTAAATCTGATGTGGGGTCTGTTGAAAGACATAAGGTTGTCAAAAAACTTTTATTTGCTATTCTCGATCAACAAGAAGTTTTTGGCGACAACAGTCTAAGTAAGTGTGGTTAAAGACGGGGAACCAAAACAACAAGTATTTTCATGCCACGGCTAGTGCTCACCACGATCAAATCAAATTCATAAAATGAAGAATGTGGACGACAACTAGGTGAATTGGGATAAGGGGCTGTTGATAAACATAGGATTTATGTGCAATTCGGGGTTATTATCTATAATGTTTAGACAATTGCATGTACCTAAGTGATGAGTTATGAATATTTTGTTATATTTTGTTACGTCACGTATTTGTTTAAGTTTTGACAGAAAAACGGACAATTAAGACATGATGCACGGCCCATGCTCTAGTACAGAACGTTCGATTTTGGGTCCTTGACGATGGACCATGCCCCCTTAAGCACAGACCATGCGTGGTCCCTAGCATGAACCGTGCTTGCCTTGAGCTGTTGCGATTTGCCATGATTCATGCTTATCCTCTCATTCCAAAATAGAGATTCGACGGCTATGAAAATCCTAGTCATTGTTTATAAAAGAAGTGTGGGAACAACAAAAATCATTAAATTTTAGATCTAGAAACAAGTATACAAAGAAGAATCAATCAACCAAGTCATCAGAGAGAAAGAGAGAGAGAGAGAGAGAGAGAGAGAGAAACGAAGATTGTGTGAATTCAGAAGTTCTCTTTTCTTTTATTCATATATGTTAGCTATGCTTATCGAAATGTTCCTATGGATTATGTATTGAGTATGAGTGGTTAAACATCTAGTGATTCTAGGGCTTGCATGATTATGAATTCTTTTGTTTCTCTTTAATGATATTATTTTCTTTCCTATATTCGTTTATGCTTCTTTGATTTGAAAGCTGCGTATAATTATGTGTCAAATAATTGCATATGTGTAGTTAATCCATTATTACCTGAGAGGGAGTAATTGATTAAAGGATTAGAAATGCATAACATAAATTTGCTAGATCGAGAGATTGATAAATATTGTGATGTAACATCCTAAATTCACAGTTGGAACATTACTACTTAACACTTAATTTAATTATTTTTCTTCCAAAAGATGTTACTGCAAAAGAAAGATGATTAATTGAGAAATTATCTGGCGGAAATAAACATAATATAGCTCGTGGAAAATTTTCATCACACAACATAAACAGTTTTGATAAAACAATTAAATTTTAAAACACTTGATTAATAGGAGAAGCCTACACAGTTGGAGTAAAAAACCACGACCAAGTTCATCCTTCCTAACCTCTTTACCTGAAAAGGTGAGGGGGTGAGTATTGGAAAACACTCTGTGGGCTAACTTTTTTACCCACAGGAGCACATGCGCATAAAAACATACTAATTTGCATCGCATAGAGGCACATTGTACATTGAAGCACTTCACATATGACCATAAATATGGATCTTGTAACATGTATACTATTTACTTATTATAGTACACATAAGAGCACATCAATTTTTGCTTGGGACGCGCTTTGTCCCATTCGAGCATCATGAGTTCGGGAGCTACCCGAAGTGATTTTTCGATCAGAATCTTGTACGGGTCATACACAAAAAATCTTAGCCATATCTCTATACGATATTATCCGTTTACCTTACATATTGTGCAACTTTACCGCGAATTTATAAAATAATGTCATCAAACCATCATCATGTCACATTTAACATTCACAATACGAATGCATATCATAGATAATTGTCATATATTCATGCATATTTCTCTATAGGGTAATTTAACAAACCACAACACACAATTAGTGTGAGAGTATCACCCACCTCTTAAAGTAGTAGAGATGGTATCTTCAATTATGCCTTGTCCTAAATCCGAGGTCTCTGGAGCTCCTACAATAAGGATGAATTGTTTACTATTAACCTCTTAATTAAAATAAAATAAAATCTTAATCTACAATAATTGAGATTTTACTAACCGGAAGACTGTATAAATTGACTTAAAATATTTTAGCAAGTGGAAACGGAGACTAATTTTTATAAAGGATGTGGAAACGAGCTTCCTAATGAAACTTAGCCACATTCTGTTCTTGAAGTTCGTACACAGTATATAAATATGAAACTTCCTTTCTCTCAACACCAACTATAGATAATGAACTTTGTGACATTTTGCCACTGATTTTTAGTCCAATCGGACTTAAAACGAAGATTTTATGACTAGTCGATGTATATTTTCACTGTGCAACAAGGAATGAATATTTTATAATTCACAAAATATAAGGAGGAACGAACTAAATTTTGAACTGTAGCAACTAGAATCATGTGAAAGTGTGCTACAAAATTTGTGTGTCCTTTTTTGAGAAAAAATTCTATTGATTTTGGATTTTTGAAATTGAAACAGTTGAAGTTGTAAATTTTTCATAGCTGTAGGAAAAATATTATAGCTCATAAACTATAAACTGGATTAACTTGAAACTTTTATGAAAGATGAATAACACCTATAGGAATGACATATTAAAATTGAAGAGATTTGCATAAATCTAGATATCCGAATTTCCAAAAAAAAAAAAAAAAAGTAGCACTTTATAAATCTGGATCTTGAGTAATAGAAAATTTATATAAAATAAAATTGATATTCTATTGATCTAAAATTTTAAACATAACTTGAAATCATAGGAATGAATGACATAATCAAAATTCAAGGGATTTGGAGGCCTAAATTTTAAAATAAAAACACAGGAATTCGTAAATCTGGATATCGAGGGTAGAACATTCATATATAGTAGAATAGATATCCAATCAGGTTGAAATTTTAACCGTGGCCCAAAATCACAATAAGGAACAATATATTAAAATTTCATAGAATTTGGAGATGAAGAAATAGGACTTTCGAATTTTTAAACAATAAGAGTACTTGAAAGTTGGAAGAAAGGAGGAAAGAAGGAAGAAGGATATTGAATGGATGATACCATATGGAATTTTCAATTTTTTTAGAGATCTAATTGAAAAATAGGAAACTGATTGCTATAACTTGGGTTCAGTCCTTGACTCTATGACTTCGAAAGATGGTATGAGACTTCATACAAAACAAATATATATCTAGACACACATTCATACAAATCAAATCATTCTAATCGTATAAAAGACCATACAAGTCTTCGTATAAAACAAATATTTATTTAGGCATAATTTCACACAAACCAAATCAATTATGAATTTACAAAAAATATATATTTAACCAAAGCTTCATAGAAATCAATCATTCTTATCGTGTAAAAAACCATACGATTCTTCATACAAAACAAATATATATATATATATATATATATATATATATATATATATATAGACATACTTTCATAAAAGTCAAATCAATTATGAATTTACATATGCTTTCGCTTTTAAAATTATTAGTTTGTCCGTATTATATTTTGGTCGTATGGAAATCCATATCATGTTCTTATCATATTTTGATTTTAGTTATTATTTAATGATTTTAAAACACAAACAATTTCAAAATTCTTCGTAATTTCTTCTTCCAAAATACAGACAAATTTTGCTTGCTTCAGTCAACTTCTAGTCAATAACAAGAGTATCTTTCCACATAGCTCAAAGATCTCCACTTGCATATGCATTGTATTTCTAGTCTTTCGGGCATTTCTACTTTATATAGTATGTTTCATTTTTTCAATAGACTTTTTCGTTGCTATCTTATGGTGAACCATTAGATTTATTATTTGCTAAACTTTGTTGACGAAGATGATAAAATATATAAAATATTTGACATACCATTATAAAAATAGAAAAAAAATAAATCAATTAATGAGTGTTTGTAAATATTTAAAAACTCACTCAATTAATAAACCTTCGTAAATTAATTAATGTTTTATTACAAATTATATATAATGATCCTGATTTATTTAGATCTTTACTAAATCAATTAATAATAATCTAAAAATTATATATAATGATATATATATATATATATTTATATCAAGGTTATCTTATCACTAATAATTGTTTAATGAATACCCAAAATGTGATGTAAAGTTCGAGCTTATTCACGTAATACATATTTTTTTATGACACACCTAGCCCAAGTAAAACATTGTTGGAATTATCTTACAAATTACTCTAATTCAATTCAAATTCAATATGTATAGTTATCTTATGCTGGCCTAATTAAAATGATCATCTAAGATTGAAATTAAATAATCATGAGTTTTTCTTTGTTAATAATGCTCCCTACGTCATAACTCAATATCAAGCACTTTATTTACACTTCAATGTTCTGATCGTATGGTCTTCCATACGAGTATTCATACAAAACAAATATAGATTTAGGCATACATCTATACAAATCAAATCATTATGGATGAATTAGTTATTTACTAATAATAATAATATTGTTTAATAATTAAAAGGATATTATATATTGTTCAGAAAAAAGAAAAAACATATCCAAATTTAGAAATCTATTTTAACTTGACACTTCTCTTTATATATATATATATATATATATATAT
Organism: Caryopteris x clandonensis; assembly: GCA_028749325.2. Classification (NCBI taxonomy): domain Eukaryota; kingdom Viridiplantae; phylum Streptophyta; class Magnoliopsida; order Lamiales; family Lamiaceae; genus Caryopteris; species Caryopteris x clandonensis. The sequence continues at coordinate 5,907,148 of JAPYKT020000001.1, forward strand.
ATATATATATATAATGGTACATGTCTTTTTCATATATTATATAATAAAAAAAAGCATATACAAATTTAAAAATAGAAAAAAAACTGAATTAATTAATAAGCTTCGTAAACCTTTATTATGTTTAATTTACTAGCTCATAGATGAAATGATATATTTTGCGAAATATAGCATTCGATATAATTAAAAAAAGGATAAAGTAAATAAATTAATGTTTTAGTATGAATTACATATCATAATCTTGATTTATTTAATCTTTACTAAATCAATTAATAATTATCTAAAAATTATGTATGATGAATATACATATATATATATATATTTACATATTAATTATAAATTTACAAAAAATAATCTTTATCTGTTTATATATATATATATATATATATTGGTACATTTCTTTTTTCTATATTATATAATAAAAAACAAAAAAAGCATATACAAATTTAAAAAAGCTATTTTAACTAATATATTTATATATATAAGATAAAATAGATTGCAATTCAAATATTCTTCATATATTAGATTATTTTGTTTATTGAACTGAAACAAATAACAAATTTTTTATATATTAGATTATTGAAGAGTGCATATATTGAGAAATATTCAAGATTAACATATAATAATAATCACTACAAAATAAAAAATTACTCAATTAATTAATATATATCCAAAATTTATGAATGATGATATTTTTTTATCTATTCAAGAGACCATAAATTATATAAAATAGTTGACATACTATAATAAATATAGGAAAAACAATCAATTAATAAGTTTCGTAAATCTTTATTACGTTTAATATTTTTATATATAGCTGTATTACTAGTTTATAGCTGAAGATGATATAATTGATGATATATTTTGAAAAATATATAACATTCCATATAATAAAAAAAGAATAAAATAAATAAATTAATGTTTTAGTATAAATTACATATCATAATCTTGTTTTATTTAGATCTATACAAAATCAGTTATTAATTATCTAAAAATTATGTCTGATAAATGTACATATATATATATCTGTTCAGATTGTTCAAAGAATATCCGAAGGTGATAGTAAAGTTTGAGTTTATTCGAGTTATACACATTTTTCTGATAACATGCATAGCATTAAGTAGATAGATGGTTGTTGAAATCATAAAATAAATAGGGTAAAACCAAGTCAAATTAAATGTGTACAATTGTCTTTTATGATAGTTTAATTAAAATATCTCTTAAGATTTAACTTAATGAAACTTAATGATTTTTAATAATCATGATTTTATGTGTAAATACCGTATGGAATTTTCAATTTGTTTGGAGATCAAATTGAAAAATAGGAAACTTATTACTAAAAGTTGGGTTCAGTGCTAGGCTCTGTAACTTCGAAATACAATATGAGACTTCTTATAAAAGAAATATATGTTTAGACACATATTCATACAAATCAGATCATTCTAATCATATGAAAGACCATACATGTTTTCATATAAAACAAATATTTATTTAGGCATACTTTTATACAAATCAAATCAATTATGAATTTCAAAAAATATATATTCAACAAAAGCTTCATACGACTCAATCATTCTTATCGTATAAGAAACCATACGAGTTTTCATACAAAACAAATATATTTAGACATACTTTCATACAAGTCAAATTAATTATGAATTTACATATGATTTCGCTTTTAAAATTATTAATTTTTTCAAATTATATTTTGATCGTATGGAAATCCATATCATGTTCTTATCATATTTTGATTTTAGTTATTTTTTAATAATTTTAAAATACAAATAATTTCAAAATTCTTCATAATTTCTTATCCCAAAATACAGACAAATTATTTTGTGCTTCAGTCGTCTTCTAGTCAAATAAATAGTTCATCAACAAGAGTATCTTTCCGAACAGCTCAAAGATCTCCACTTTCATATGCAATGTATGTCTAGTCTTTCAGGCATTTCTACTTCATATAGTATGCTTCATTTTACAATATACTTTTTCGTTGCTATCTTATGGTGAACCAGTAGATTTGTTATTTGCTAACCTTTGTTGACGAAGATGATAAAATATATAAAATATTTGACATACCATTATAAAAATAGAAGAAAATCAAACAATTAATAAGTGTTTGTAAATATTTAAAAACACACTCAATTAATAAGCCTTCGTAAATTAATTAATGTTTAAAATTTTAGGTCAATTGTGTATCTATTTTATTTTATATGAAATTTTTATTACTCTAGATACAAATTTATAAACTGTTACGGTTCTGATTTAAGAATTCGAAATACAGGTTTGTAGTTATCCAAAAATCTTCAATTTATAATATGTCGTTCCTATAGGTGTTTTTCATCTTTAAAAAAAATTCAAGTCAATCTAGTTTATAAGTTAGGAGTTATGATATTTTTCCTACGGTTGGGCAAGATTTACAGCTTTAGTTATTTTGGTATCAAAAATCCAAAATAACTAGTAAATCTTCTTAAAAAGGCACGAATCTTTTAGAGCATACTTCCATAGCATTCTTAGTTTCTACGGTAAAAAAATTAGCTTGTTCCTCCATATAGTTTACGAATTATAAAATATTCATTCCTTACTGCGCCGTAGGAATATACATCAAATCGTCATAAAATCTTCGTTTTAAGTCCGATTGGACTCAAATTAGTGGCAAACGTCACAAGTTTCATTATGTATAATTGGTGTGAAAAAATTGAAGTTTCAAATTTATTTATTGTGCACATAATTCGAGGTCAGAATGTGTTTACGTTTAATAGAAGTTCGTTTTCACAACCTTTATAAATATTTGTCCCCGCTCCCACTTCCTAACTTGTTTTAAGTCAATTTGTACAATTCTGATCAGTAGCATCTTAGTATTTTATAGATTAAGATTTTATTTAGTTAAGGGGTTAATAGTAAATAATTCATCCCTATTGTAGGAGCTCCAGTGACCTCGGGTTTAGGACCATACATAATTGCAGATACCATCCCTACTACTATAAGAGGGAGGTGATACTCTCATACTAATCGTGTGTTATGGTTTGTTTAATTATCTTCTAGAGAAATGTACATGTTTATATGGTAATGATTTATGATATGCGTTGGTATTGTGAATGTTAAATGTGACATGATGATGGTTTAATGACATGATTTGCGGTAAAGCCGCACAATGTGTAAGATATATGGATAATACTATATATAGATATGGCTAAGATTCGCGGGTATGACCCATACAAGATTCTGATCGAAAGATCACTTCGGGTAGCTCTCGAATTTATGATGCTCGAGCAGGACAAAGTGGTTCCAAGCAAGATTAATGTGCTCTTATGTGTACTATAATAAGCAAACAATATACATATTACAAGGTTCATGATTTATGGTTATATGTGAAGTGCTTTAGTGTACAAGGTGCCTCTATGCGATGTAAATTGTTTTGCTTTAATGTATATATGCTCTTATGGGTAAAAGAGTTAGCCCATGGAGTGTTATCCCGTACTCAACCCCTCACCATTTCAGGTAAGGAAGTCAAGGAAGAGTGAGCTACGCTGTGAAGCCGGCCTGTGGTCTGTGCTTTTGCCACATTTTAAAGTTTAAAATTTCTTGTTCATTCCATACATTAAAAGAATTTTGTTTTGTGTTTGAATTGCTTTATTATTGATTTTTCAGTGGTTTGATGAACAAGTACATGATATTTCTATTTTTCATTTTTTAACAATGATTCAGAATTTTTCTTGTGATTGGTTGTGAAAAAAATAAATTTTAAATCGCGGTTTTAGAAGGCGAAGTAGTCGTAATATTCTGAAAGTGATTTTGGGATGCTACAATTAATTAATATATATCCAAAATTTATGAAAGATGATATATTTTTGTTTATATATTCAAGAGACGATAAATTATATAAAATATTAGACATACCAGAATAAAAATAGAAAAAACTTAATCAATTAATAAGCTTCGTAAATCTTTATTATGTTTAATCTTCTTTACATATAGCCGTATTACTAGCTCATAGATGAAGATGACATATTTTTTGGTATATATAACATTCCATATAATTAAAAAAAAAAAAGATAAAGTAAATAAATTAATGTTTTAGTATGAATTACATATCATAATCTTGATTTATTTAGATCTTTACTAAATCAATTAATAATTAGCTAAATATTATGTATGATGAATATATATATATATATATATTAAGATTATATGTTCAGATTATTTAAAGAATATCCAAATAGTGATAGTAAAGTTTGAGTTTATTCAAGTTATACACATTTTTCTGATAACATGCATAACATTTAGTAGATGGTTGTCAAAATTATCAAATAAATTGGGTAACCAAGTCAAATTAAATGTGTATAATTGTCTTTTATGATAGTCTAATTAAAATATCTCTTAAGATTTAACTTAATGAAACGTAAAGATTATTAATAATCACAATTTTATGTGTAAATATCGTATGGAATTTTCAATTTGTTTAGAGATAAAACTGTAAAATAGAAAACTTATTACTATAAGTTGCGTTCAGTCCTAGGCTCTATAACTTCGAAAGACGGTATGAGACTTCATACAAAATAAATATATACTTAGACACAGATACATACAAATCAAACAATTCTAATCGTTTGAAAGACCATACAAGTCTTCATATAAAACAATTTTTTATTTAGGCATACTTTTATACAAATCAAATCAGTTATGAATTTACAAAAAATATATATTTAACCAAATCTTCATACAAATCAATCATTCTTATCGTATAAAAAACCATACGAGTCTTCATACAAAACAAATACATATTTAGACATACTTTCATACAAATCAAATCAATTGTGAATTTACATATGCTTTCGCTTTTAAAATTATTAGTTTTTCCATATTATATTATGATCGTATGGAAATCCACATCATGTTCTTATCATATTTTGATTTTAGTAATTTTTTAGTAATTTTAAAATGCAAATAATTTCAAAATTCCTCATAATTTCTTCTCCCAAAATACAAACAAATTTTGTATGCTTTAGTCAACTTCTAGTCAAATAAATCGTTCATCAACAAGAGTATCTTTCCACACAGCTCAAAGATCTCCACTTGCATATGCATTGTATGTCTAGTCTTTCAGACATTTCTACTTCATATAGTATGTTTCATTTTTCAATAGACTTTTCGTTGCTATGTTATGGTAACCCATTAGATTTGTTATTTGCTAACCTTTGTTGATGAAAATGATAAAATATATAAAATATTTGAGGTATCATTATAAAAATAGATAAAAAAATCAATCAATTAATAAGCGTTTGTAAATAATTAAAGACTCACTCAATTAATAAGCCTTCGTCAATTAATTAATATTTTAGAGAAAATTATATATAATGATCTTGATATATTTAGATCTTCACTAAATCAATTAATAATAATCTAAAAATTATGTATAATGAATATATGTGTGTATATATATATATATATATATATATCAAGATTATCTAATCACTAACAAGTGTTTAAGGAATACCCAAAATGTGATATAAAGTTTGAGCTTAGTCATGTAATTCATATTTGTTTTATAACACGCTTAGCCCAAGTAAAACATTATTGGAATTATCTAACAAATTACTCTAATTCAATTCAAATTCAATATGTATAGTTGTCTTATGCTGACCTAATTAAAATGAGAATCTAAGATTGAGATTAATGTAACTTAATGAAGATCATTAATCATGAGTTATTATTTGTAAATAATTATTTCGATGTCATAACTCAATCTCAAGCTCTTTATTCACACTTCTATGTTCTGATCGTATGGTCTTCCATATGAGTCTTTATACAAAACAAAAATATATTTAGGCATACATCTATACAAATCAAATCATAATGCATAAATTAGTTATTTAATAATAATAATAATATTGTTTAATAATTAAAAGGATATTATATATTGTTTAAAAAAAGAAAAAGAAAAAACATATCCAAATTTAGAAATATATTTTAATTTGACATTTCTCATTATTTACATATATATATATATATATATATATATATATATATATATATTGGCACATGTGCTTATATATATATATTAATAATAAAACAACAAAATAAAGCATATCCACATTTAAAAAGCTATTTTAACTGATACTTATATATATATATATATATATATATAAGATAAAATAGATTACAATCAAAATATTCTTCATATATTAGATTATTTTGTTTATTGAACAAAAACAAATAATAATTTTTTTATATATTAGATTATTAAAAAGTGCATATATTGAGAAATATTCCAAATTAACATTCAATAATAATCTCCACAAAATAAACAATTACTCAATTAATTAATATATATCCAAAATTTATGAATGGAGATATTTTTTATATATTTAAGAGACGCTAAATTATATAAAATATTTGACATACCATAATAAAAATAGAGGAAACTCAATCAATTAATAAGCTTCGTAAATCCTTATTATGTATAATCTTCTTTATATATAGCCGTATTACTAGCTCATAAATGAAGATGATATATTTTGTGAAACATATAACATTCCATATAATTAAAAAAATATATATAAAGTAAATAAATTAAATTATTAGTATGAATTACATATCATAATCTTGATTTATTTAGGTCTTTACTAAAGCAATTAATAATTATCTAAAAATTATGTATGATTAATATATATATATATATATATATATATATATACATCAAGATTATCTGTTTAGATTGTTTAAAGAATATCCAAAAGGTTATAGTAAGGTTTATTCAACTTATACACATTTTTCTGATAACATCCACAACATTATGTAGATGGTTGCTGAAATTATCAAATAAATTAGGTAAAAATCAGTCAAATTAAATGTGTACAGTTGTCTTTTATGACAGTCTAATTAAAATATCTCTTAAGACTTAACTTAATGAAACTTAATAATTATTAATTATCAGGATTTTATGTGTAAATACCGTATAAATTTTCAATTTGTTTAGAGATCAAATTGAAAAATAGGAAATTTATACTATAAAATGGGTTCAGTCCCAGGCTCTATAACTTCGAAAGACATTATGAGACTTAATACAAAACAAATATATATTTAGACACACACTCATACAAATAAAATCATTATAATCGTACGAAAGTCCATACAAGTCTTCATATAAAACAAATATTTATTTAAGATTACTTTCATACAAATCAACTCAATTGTGAATTTACAAATTTTTTAACCAAACTTCATAAAAATCAATCATTCTTATCGTATAAAAAACCATACGAATTTTCATACAAAACAAATACATATTTAGACATACTTTAATACAAGTCAAATCAATTATGATTTTACATATGTTTTCGCATTTAAAATTATTAGTTTTTTCGTATTATATTTTCATAGTATAGAAATCCATAAAATGTTCTTATCATATTTTGATTTTATTTATTTTTTAATAATTTTAAAATACAAATAATTTCAACATTCTTCATAATTTCTTCTCCAAAAATACAGACAAATTTTGTTTGCTTCCAGTCAACTTCTAGTCAAATAAACAGTTCATCAACAAGAGTATCTTTCTGCACAGCTCAAAGATCTCCACTTGCATATGCGTTGTATGTCTAGTCTTTCGGGTATTTCTACTTCATATAATATGTTTCATTTTTCAAGAGACTTTTTCGTTGCTACCTTATGGTGAACCATTAGATTTTTAATTTGCTAACCTTCGTTGACGAAGATGATAAAATATATAAAATATTTGACATACCATTATTAAAATTGAAAAAAAATCAATCAATTATTAAGTGTTTGTAATATTTAAAAACTCACACAATTAATAAGCCTTCGTAAATTAATTAATGCTTTAATACAAATTATATATAATGATCATGATTTATTTAGATTTATACTAAATCAATTAAAAATAATCTAAAAATTATGTATAATGAATATATATATATATAAATATATATCAAGATTATCTTGTCACTAACAATTGTTTAAGGAATACCAAAAATGTGATGTAAAGTTTGTGCTTATTCACGTAATACATATTTTTTTTATGACACGCCTAGCCCAAGTAAAACATTGTTGGTCTCATCTAACAAATTACTCTAATTCTATTCAAATTCAATATGTATAGTTGTCTTATGCTGGCCTAATTAAAATGATCATCTAAGATTGAAATTAGTGTAACTTAATGAATATTAATAATCATGAGTTATTATTTATAAATAATGATCCCTATGTCATAACTCAATCTCAAGCTCTTTATTTACACTTTAATGTTCTGATCGTATGGTCTTCCATACGAGTCCTCATACAAAACAAATATAGATTTAGGCATACATCTATACACATCAGATTATTATGGATGAATTAGTTATTTACTAATAATAATATTATTATTTAATAATTAAAAGGATATTAAATTTTGTTTTAAAAAAAAGAAAGAGCATATCCAAATTTAGAAATATATTTTAACTTGACACTTCTCTTTATTTATATATATATATATATATATATATTGGTATATGTCTTTTTTGTATATTATATAATAAAAAACAAAAAATGCATATACAAATTTAAAAAGCTATTTAACTGATAATTATATTTATATATATTTATATAAGATAAAATAATTGCAATCAAAATATTCTTCATATATTAGATTGTTTTGTTTATTGAACAAAAACAAATAACAAATTTTTTATATATTAGATTTTTATAGAGAGCATATATTGAGAAATATTCCAAATTAACATACAATAATAATCACTACAAAATAAAAATTACTCAATTAATAGATATATATACAAAATTTCTGAATGATGATATTTGTTTTTTATATATATTCAAGAGACAATAAATTATATAAAATATTTGACATACCATAATAATAATAGAAAAAACTCAATCAATTAATAAGCTTCATAAACCTTTATTATGCTTAATCTTTTTTATATATAGCCATATTACTACCTCATAGATAAAGATGATATATTTTTTGAAATATATAACATTCCATATAATTTAAAAAAAAAAAAAAGGACAAAGTAAATAAATTAATGTTTTAGTATGTATTATATATCATTATCTTTATTTATTTAGATCTTTACTAATTATCTTTAAATTACATATGAAGAATATATATATATATATATATATATATCAAGATTATCTGTTCAGATTGTTTAAAGAATATCCAAAAGCTGATAGTAAAGTTTGAGTTTATTCAAGTTATACACATTTTTCTGATAACATGCATATCATTAAAGAGATGGTTGTTGAAATTATCAAATAAATTGGGTAAAACCAAAGTCAAATTAAATGTGTACCGTTATCTTTTATGATAATCTAATTTAAATATCTCATAAGATTTAACTTAATGAAACTTAATGATTATTAATAATCATGATTTTATGTGTAAATGCCGTATGAAATTTCAATTTGTTTAGAGATCAAATTAAAAAATAGGAAACTTATTACTATAAGTTGGTTTCAGTCCCAGGCTTTCTAACTTCGTAAGACGGTATGAGACTTCAAACAAAATAAATATATATTTAGAGACTCATTCATACAAATCAAATCATTCTAATCGTATAAAAGACCATACAAGACTTCATATAAAACAAATATTTATTTGGGCACACTTTCATACAAATCAAATCAATTATGAATTTACAATATATATATATATATTTAACCAAATATTTCATACAAATCAACCAGTCTTATCATATAAAAAACCATACGAGTCTTCATACAAAACAAATATATATTTAGACATACTTTCATACAATTCAAATCAATTATGATTTTACACATGCTTTCGCTTTAAAAATTATTAGTTTTTCCATATTATATTTTGATCGTATGGAGATCCATATTATGTTCTTATCATATTTTGATTTTAGTTATATTTTTAATAATTTTAAAATATAAATAATTTCAAAAACTTCATAACTTCTTCTCTCAAAAGACAGACAAATTTTGTTTGCTTCAGTCAACTTCTAGTCAAATAAATAGTTCATCAACAAGAGTATCTTTGCACACTGCTCAAAGATGTCCACTTGCGTATGCGTTGTATGTCTAGTCTTTCGGGTATTTCTACTTCATATAGTATGTTTCATTTTTCAATAAACGTTTTCATTGCTATCTTATGCTGAACCATTAGATTTGTTATTTGCTAACCTTTGTTGATGAAGATGATAAAATATATAAAATATTTGACATACAATTATAAAAATAGAAAACAATCAATCAATTAATAAGTGTTTGTAAATATTTAAAAATTCACTCAATTAATAAGCCTTTGTAAATTAATTAATGTCTTCATGCAAATTATATATAATAATCTTTATTTATTTAGATCTTTGCTAAATCAATTAATAATAATCTAAAAATTATGTATAATAAATATATATATATATATATATTTAGATTATCTTATCACTAACAATTGTTTAAGGAATACCTAAAATGTGATGTAAAGTTTGAGCTTATTCACGTAATACATATTTTTTTTATGATAACCTAGCTAGAGTAAAATATTGTTGGAATTATCTAACAAATTACTCTAATTCAATTCAAATTCAATATGTATAGTTGTCTTATGCTGGCCGAATTAATATGATCATCTAAGATTGAAATTAATGTAACTTAATGAATATTAATACTTATAAATTTTTTATTTGTAAATAATGATCCCTACGTCATAACACAATCTCAAGCTCTTTATTTACACTTTCATGTTTTGATCATATGGTCTTCCATACGAGTTTTCATACAAAACAAATATGGATTTAGGCATACATCTATACAAATCAAATCATTGTGGATGACTTAGTTATTTACTAATAATAATAATATTCTTTAATAATTAAAAGAATATTATATATTGTTTAAAAAAAGAAAAATTATATCAAAATTTTGAAATCTATTTTAACTTGACCTTCTCGTTATATATATATATATATTGGTACATATCTTTTTTATATATTATATAAGAAAAAAACAAAAAAAAGCATATACAAATCTAAAAAGCTATTTTAATTGATACTTTATATATATATATATATATATATATATATATATATATATATATATAAGATAAATAGATTGTAATCAAAATATTCTTTCATATATTAGATTATTTTGTTTATAGAACAAAAACAAATAACAATTGTTTTATATATTAGATTATTAAAGAGTGCATACGTTGAGAAGTATTTAAAATTAAAATACAATAATTATCACCTCAAAATAAAAATTAATCAATTAATTAATATGTATCCAAAATTCATGAATTATAATATTATTTTATATATTCAAGAGGCAATAAATTACAAAAAATACTTGACATACCATAATAAAAATGGAAAAAAACTCAATCAATTAATAAGCTTCGTAAATATTTATTATGTTTAATGTTCTTCATATATAGCCGTATTACTAGCTCATAGATGAAGATGGTATATTTTGTGAAATATATAACATTCCATCTAATTAAAAAAATGGATAAAGTAAATAAATTAATGTTCTAGTATGAATTACATATCATAATCTTGATTTATTTATATCGTTACTAAATCAATTAATAATTATCTAAAAATTATCTATGATGAATATATATATATATATATATATATATGTGTGTGTGTGTGTGTGTGTGTGTGTGTATCAAGATTAAATAGATGGTTATTGAAATTATCAAATAAATTGGGTAAAACTAAGTTAAATTAAAAGTGTATAGTTGTCTTTTATGATAGTCTAATTAAAATATCTATTAATATTTTACTGAATGAAACTTAATGATTATTAATAATCATAATTTTATTTGTAAATACCGTATGTAATTTTCAAATTGTTTAGAGATCAAATTGAAAAGTAGGAAACTTATTACTATAAGTTGGGTTTAGTCCCAGGCTCTATAACTTCATAAGACGATATGAGAATTCATACAAAACAAATATTTTTGGACGCACATTCATACAAATCAAATGATTCTAATCGTATGAAAGACCATACAAGTCTTCATATAAAATAAATATTTATTTGGGCACACTTTCATACAAATCAAATCAATTATAAATTTACAAAAAAAATATATTTAACCAAAGCTTCATACAAATCAATCATTCTTATCGTATAAAAAACCATACGGGTCTTCATACAAAACAAATACATATTTAGACATAGTTTCATACAAGTCAAATAAATTATGAATTTACATAGGCTTATGCCTCTAAAATTATTAGATTTTCCATATTTTATTTTGATCATATGGAAATCTATATCATGTTCTTATCATATTTTGATTTTAGTTATTTTTTAATAATTTTAAAATACAAAAAATTTAAAAAAATTTCATTATTTATTCTCCCAAAATACAAACAATTTTTTTTTTTTTTTTTTTTTGCTTCAATCAACTTCTAGTCAAATAAATAGTTCATCAACAAGAGTATCTTTCCACATAGCTCAAAGATCTCCACTTGCATATGCGTTGTATGTCTAGTCTTTCGCGCATTTCTACTTCATATAGAATGTTTCATTTTTCAATAGACTTTTTCGTTGCTCTCTTATGGTGAACCATTAGATTTGTTATTTTCTAACCTTTCTTGAGAAGATTATAAAATGTATAAAATATTTGACATACCATTACAAAAATAGAAAAAAAAATCAATCAATTAATAAGCGTTTGTAAATATTTAAAAACTCACTCAATTAATAAGCCTTCGTAAATTAATTTATGTTTTAGTACAAATTATATATAATGATCTTGATTTATTTAGATCTTTACTAAATCAATTAATAATATTCTAAAAATTATGTATAATGAATACATATATATAAATATTAAGATTATCTTATCACTAACAATTGTTTAAGGAATACCAAAATGTGATGTAAAGTTTGAGCTTATTCACGTAATACATATTTTTTTTATGACACCCGTAGCCCAAGTTAAACATTGTTGGCCTAAATCAAATGATCATGTAAAATTGAAATTAATGTAACTTAATGAATATTAATAAACATGAGTTTTTATTTGTAAATAATGATCCCTACGTCATAACTCAATCTCAAGCTCTATATTTACGCTTCCTTGTTCTGATCGTATGGTCTTCCATACGAGTCTTCATACAAAACCAAAATAGATTTACGCATACATCTATACAAATTAAATCATTGTGGATGAATTACATATTTACTACTAATAATAATATTGTTTATTAATTAAAATATATTATACATTGTTTAAAAAAAAAGTATATCCAAATTTAGAAATCTATTTTAACTTGACACTTCTCTTTATATATATTTATATATTATATAATAAAAAAACAAAAACAGTATATACAAATTTAAAAATCTATTTTAACTGATACGTATATATGTGTATATATATATATAAGATTAAATATATTGCAATCAAAATATTCTTCATATATTTGATTATTTTATTTATTGATAAAAAAATAACAAATTTTTTATACATTAGATTATTAAAGAGTGCTTATATTGAGAAATATTCCAAATTAACATACAATAATTATCATACAAAATAAAAATGACTCAGTTAATTAATATACATCCAAAATTTATGAATGATGATATTTCTTTTATATATTCAAGAGACGAAAAATTACATAAAATATTTGACATATCATAATAAAAAAAAAAAAAAAACCTCAATCAATTAATAAGCTTTGTAAATCTTTATTATGTTTAATCTTCATTATATATAGCCGTATTACTAGATCATAGATGAAGATGATATATTTTGCGAAATATATAACATTCCATCTAATTAAAAAAATGGATAAAGTAAATAATTAATATTTTAATATGATGAATATATATATATATATATATATATATATATGTAAGATCATCTGTTTAGATTGTTTAAAGAATATCCAAAAGGTGATAGTAAATTTAGAGTTTATTCTAGTTATACATATTTTTATGATAACATGCATAGCATTAAATAGATGGTTGTTGAAATTATCAAATAAGTTGGATAAACCAAGTCAAATTAAATGTGTACTGTTGTTTTTTATGATAGTCAAATTAAAATATCTCTTAAGATTTAACTTAATGAAACTTAATGATTATTAATAATCATGATTTTATGTGTAAATACCGTATGGAATTTTCAATTTGTTTGGAGATGAAATTGAAAAATAGTAAACTTATTACTATAAGTTGGGTTCAGTCCCAGGCTCTATAACTTCGAAAGGTGGTATGAGACTTCATAGAAAACAAATATATATTTAGACACACATTCAGACGAATCAAATCGTTCAAATCGTATGAAAGACCATACAAGTCTTCATATATAACAAATATTTATTTAGGCATACTTTCAAAAAAATCAAATCAATTATGAATTTAAAAAAATATATATATTTAACCAAAGTTTCATAGAAATCAATCATTCTTATCGTATAAAAAACCATATAAGTCTTCATACAAAACAAATACATCTTTAGACATAGTTTCATACAAGTCAAATCAATTATGAATTTACATATGCTTTTGCTTTTAAAATTATTAGTTTTTCAATATTTTATTTTGTTCGTATGGAAATCCATATCATGTTCTTATCATATATTGATTTTAGTTAATTTTTAATAATTTTGAAATACAAATAATTTCAGAATTCTTCATAATTTCTTCTCCCAAAATACAAACAAATTTTGTTTGCTTCAATAAACTTCTAGTCAAATAAATTGTTAATCAAAAAGAGTATCTTTCCACACAGTTCAAAGATCTCCACTTGCATATGCGTTGTATGTCTAGTCTTTCGGGCATTTCTACTTCATATAGTATGTTTCATTTTTCAATAGACTTTTTCGTTGCTATCTTATGGTGAACCATTAGATTTGTTATTTGCTAACCTTTGTTGATTAAGATAATAAAATATATAAAATATTTGACATACCATTATAAAAATAGAAGAAAAAAATCAATCAATTAATCAGTGTTTGTAAATATTTAAAAATTCACTCAATTAAAAGCCTTCGTAAATTAATTAACGTTTTAGTACAAATTATATATAATGATCTTGATTTATTTAGATCTTTAATAAATCAATTAATAAATAATCTAAAAATTAGGTATAATGAATATATATATATATATATATATATATATCAAGATTATCTAATCACTAACAATTGTTTAAGGAATACCCAAAGTGTAATGTAAAGTTTGAGTTTATTCACGTAATACATATTTTTTTATGACACGTATTGACCAAGTAAAATATTGTTGGAATTCTCTAACAAATTACTCTAATTCAATTCAAATTCAATACGTATAGTTGTCATATGCTGGCCTAATTAAAATGATCATCTAAGATTGAAATTATTGTAACTTAATGAATATTAATAATCATGAGTTATTATTTGTAAATAATGATCCCTACGTCATCACTCAAAATCAAGCTCTTTATTTACACTTCCATTTCTAATCGTATGGTCTTCAATATGAGTCTTCATGCAAAACAAATATAGATTTAGGCATACATCTATACAAATTACATCATTTTGGATGAATTAGTTATTTACTAATAATAATAATATTGTTTAATAATTAAAAGGATATTATATATTGTTTAAAAAAAGAAAAAGCATATCCAAATTTAGAAATCTATTTTAACTTGACACTTCTCTTTATATATATATATATATATATATATATATATATATATATATATTGGTACATGTCTTTTTTATATATTATATTATAAAAAAAATTAAAACAGAATATGCAAATTAAAAAGCTATTTTAATTGATACTTTATATATATTTATATATATATATATATATAAGATGAAATATGTTGCAATCAAAATATTCTTTATATATTAGATTATTTTGTTTATTCAAGAAAAACAAATAACAAATTTTTTATATATTAGATTATTAAAGAGTACATATATTGAGAAATATTCCATATTAACATACACTAATAATCACCACAAAATAAAAATTACTCAATTAATATAGTAATCTGAATATTTCTGTATGCATAATCATGTTATGTGGAATAATTTATTTTATTCCAATGCTAGCCTATGTGATTTAATTGTTTAAGATTGATTAATTATGCTTCTATGATATGAATTCACAGTATATGGTATTAATTGAATTATTATGTGCTTAAAGTAATTAAGTTGGAATTTATTGTGGTCACATTTTATTAAGTTAAATGGGCTTAATAAAAATATTCATGAATTTTGAAGTCCATAAACTTATGTCCGAAGCCCAATAGGATGACTAAACCTGGATATAAATATAGAATGGATTGTTTAATTACATATTATTAGTCATAAAAAATTAAAAAATTAGGGTCTGGATTCTCCAAGAGCCGCCATCATTCTTTCAAGATCCTTCTTCCTTCCTTTCTACTTTCAGATACTTTATGGAAACAAATTTGAAAGTCTTATTTATATATCTCGAAACAAATTTGATGTCTTATTATAATTATGAGTCACTGTTAAGATTTCAAGCATATTAGACATGTGCTCTATTTTATACGAATTATCTACCACTTGCTATCCAGGTTTACAAATAGCAACATTTATGATTGAAAATTTCAAAATATATTCTTATGCATATCCCAATACATTGAAATTTGAATATGTCATAAATTTCTAGAATTTTAATTCACGGTTAAAATTTAAGGTGAAATGGGTATTTCTTTTATTTTATATTTATTTTCTATTACACTAGATCCAAATTTATTACAGTTCTGATTTGAGAATTCGAAATATAGGTTTGAAGCTATCCAAAAATCTTCAATTTTTAATATGTCATTCCTATAGGTGTTATTCATCTTTAGAAAAAACATTTGAAGTCAATATAGTTTATATTTTAGGAGTTGTGATATTTTTCCTAAAGTTGGGCAGGATTTACAGCTTTAGTTATTTCGGTTTCAAAAATCCAAAATAACTAGTAAAACTTCTCAAAAAGGCACGCAATGTTTATAGCATAATTTCAAAGTATTCTAGTATTTACAGTTAAAATTTCAGCTTGTTCCTCCGTATAGTTTGCAAATTATAAAATATTCATTCCTTATTGCAGCGTAGGAATATACATCGAATTGTCATAAAATCTTCGTTTTAAGTACGATTGGATGCAAATCAGTGGTAAAATATCACAAATTTCATTATTTATAATTAGTGTTGGGAAAATTGAAGTTTCAAATTTATTTACTATGCATGTAATTCGAGGTCGAAATGTGTTTACGTTTAATAGAAGCTCGTTTTCACAACCTTTATAAATATTAGTCCCCGCTCCTACTTCCTAACCCATTTTAAGTTAATTTGTACAGTTCCGGTCAATAGCATCTTAGTATTTTATAATTAAGATTTTATTTAGTTAAGGGATTAATAGTGAATAATTCATCCCTATTGTAAGAGCTCCGGACACCTCGGGTTTAGGACAATATATAATTGCAGATACCATCCCTACTACTATAAGAGGTGGGTGATACTCTCATACTAATCATGTATTGTGGTTTATTTAATTACCCTATAGAGAAATATACTTGTTTATATGGCAATGATTTATGATATGCATTGGTATTGTGAATGTTAAATGTGACATGATGATAGTTTGATGACATGATTCTATGAACATAATGTTTGACATACATAGATATGGCTAAGATTTGCGGGTATGACCAGTACAAGATTCTGATCGAAATAACACTTCGGGTAGCTCCCAAACTCATGATGCTCGAGTGGGACAAAGCGGTCACCAGCAAGATTGATGTGCTCTTATGTGTACTATCATAAGTAAATAGCATACATGTTATAAGGTTCATGATTTATGGTTATATGTGAAGTGCTTTAGTGTACAAGGTGCCTCTTTGCGATGTAAATTGTTATGCTCTCATGTATATGTGCTCTTGTGAGTAAAAGATTTAGCCCACGGAGTGTTATCCAACACTCACCCCCTCATAATTTCAGGTAAGGAAGTCAAGGAGGAGTGAGCTACGTTGTGAAGCCGGCCTGTGGATTGTGCTGTTGCCAAATTTAAAAGTTTAAAATTTCTTGTTCATTCCATAAATTTAAAAGAATTTTATTTTGCGTTTGAATTGCTTTATTAATGATTTTCCAGTGGTTTGATGAACAAGTACATAATGTATTTCTGTTTTTGATTTTTTAACAATGTTTCGGAATTTTTCTAGTGATTGGTTGTGAAAAAAAATTAAATTGCTGTTTTAGAAGGCGAAGTAGTCGTAATATTCTAAAAGTAATTTTTGGATGTTACATTTATTTAATATATATCCAAAATTTATTGATGATGATATTTTTTTTTTATATATTCAAGACACGATAAATTATATAAAATATTTGACATACCATAATAAAAATAGAAAAAAGCTCAATCAATTAATAAGCTTCGTAAATCTTTATTATATTTAATCTTCTTTATATATAGCCGTATTACTAGCTCATAAATGAAGATGATATTTTTTTGAAATATATAACATTCCATATAATTAAAGAAAAAGAAAAATATATAACATTCCATATGTTTTAGTATGAATTACATATCATAATCTTGATTTATTTAGATCTTAACAAAATCAATTAATAATTATCTAAAAATTATGTATGACGAATATAGATATATCAAGATTATCTGTTCAGATTGTTTAAAGAATTTCCAAAAGGTGATAGTGAAGTTTGAGTTTATTCAAGATATACACATTTTTCGGATAACATGCATAGCATTAAGTAGATGGTTGTTGAAATTATCAAATAAATTGGGTAAAACCAAGTCAAATTAAATGTGTACAGTTGCATTTTATGATAGTCTAATTAAAATATCTCTTAAGATTTTACTTAATAAATTTAATGATTATTAATAATCATTATGTGTAAATACCGTATGGAATTTTCAATTTGCTTAGAGATCAAATTGAAAGATAAGAAACTTATAAGTGTAAGTTGGGTTCAGTACCAAGCTCTATAACTTCGAAAGATGGTATGAGACTTCATACAAAACAAATATATATTTAGGCACACATTCTTACAAATCAAATCATTCCAATTGTATGAAAGACCATACAAGTCTTCATATAAAACAAATATTTATTTAGGCATACTTTCATACAAATCAAATCAATTATGAATTTACAAAATAATATATATTTAACCAAAGTTTCATACAAATCAATCATTCATATCGTATAAAAACCAATCGAGTCTTCATACAAAACAAATACATATTTAGACATACTTTCTTACAAGTCAAATCAATTATATACTTACATATGCTTTCGCTTTTAAAATTATTAGTTTTTCCATATTATATTTTGATCATACGGAAATCCATATCATGTTCTTATCATATTTTGATTTTAGTTATTTTTTAATAATTTAAAATACAAATAATTTAAAAAATCTTCATAATTTTCTTCTCCCAAAATACAGACAAATTTTGTTTGCTGCAGTCAACTTCTAGTCAAATAAATAGTTTATCAACAAGATATATTGTTTAAAAAAACGAAAAAGCATATCCAAATGTAGAAATCTATTTTAACTTGACACTTTCCTTTATATATATATATATATATATATTACATGTCTTTTTTATATATTATAAAATAAAAAAACAAAAAAGCATATATAAATTTAAAAAGCTATTTTAACTGATACTTATATATATATATATATATATATATATATATATATGAGATAAAATAGATTGCAATCAAAATATTCTTCATATATTAGATTATTTTGTTTATTGTACAAAAACTAAAAACAAATTTTTATATATTAGATTATTAAAGAGTGCATATATTGAGAAATATTCCAAATTAACATACAATAATAATCACCACAAAATAAAAATTACTCAATTAATTAATATATCTACCTAATTTACAGGTCAAATCAATTATGAATTTACATAAGCTTTCGTTTTTAAAATTATTTGTTTTTCCATATTATATTTTGATCGTATGGAAATCCATAACATATTCTTATCATATTTTGAATTTAGTTATTATTTAATAATTTTCAATTAGAAATAATTTCAAAATTCTTCATAATTTCTTCTCTCAAAATACAAACAAATTTTGTTTGCTTTAGTCAATTCTTGTCAAATAAATAGTTCATCAACAAGAGTATCTTTCCTCACAACTCAAAGATCTCCACTCTAGTCTTTCGGGCATTTCTACTTCATATAATATGTTTCATTTTAATAGACTTTTTCGTTGCTATCTTATGGTGAATCGTTATATATTAGTTATTTGCTAACCTTTGTTGACGTAGATGATAAAATATATAAAATATTTGACATACCATTATAAAAATAGAAAACAATCAATCAATTAATAAGTGTTTGTAAATATTTAAAAACTCACTCAATTAATAAGCCTTCGTAAATTAATTAATGTATTTGTACAAATTATATATAATGATCTTGATTTATTTAGATCATTACTAAATCAATTAATAATAATCTAAAAATTATGTATAATGAATATATATATATATATATATATCTAAATATATATCAAGATTATCATATCACTAACAATTGTTTAAGGAATACCAAAAATGTGATGTATAGTTTGAGCTTATTCATATAATACATATTGTTTTTATGACACGCCTAGCCTAAGTAAAACATTATTGAATTATCTAACAAATTACTCTATTTCAATTCAAATTCAATATGTATAGTTGTTTTATGTTGGCTTAATTAAAATGATCATCTAAGATTGAAATTAATTTAACGAAATGAAGATTAATAATCGAGAGTTTTTATTTGTAAATAATGATCCCTACATCGTAATTCAATCTCAAACTCTTTATTTATAGTTCCATGTTCTAATCGTATGGTCTTCCATATGAGTCTTCATACAAAACAAATATTGATTAGGCATACATCTATACAAATCAAATCATTATGGATGAATTAGTTATTTACTACTAATAATAATATTGTTTAATAATTAAAAGGATATTATATATTGTTTAAATAAAAGAAAAGGCATATCGAAATTTGGAAATTTATTTTAACTTAAAACATCTCTTTATATATATATATATATATATATATATTGATACATGTCATTTTTGTATATTATATAGTAGAAAAACAAAAAAAGCATATACAAATTTAAAAAGCTATTTTAACTGATACTTATATATATATATATATATATATATGATAAAATAAATTGCAATCAAAATATTCTTCATATATTAGATTATTTTGTTTATTGAACAAAAACAAATAACAAATTTGTGTACATATTAGACTATTAAAGAGTGCATATATTGAGAAATATTTCAAATTAACATATAATAATAATCACCACAAATAAAAATTACTCAATTAATGTAGTAACTTGAATATTTCTATATGCGTAATCATGTTCTGTGGAATGATTTATTTTATTCCAATGCAAGCCTATGTGATTTAATTGTTTAAGAATGATTAATTATGCTTCTATGATTTGAATGCAAAGTATATGGAATTAATTGAATTATTATGTGCTTAAGGTAATTAAGTTGGAATTTGTTGTGGTCACATTTTATTAAGTTAAATGGGCTTAATAAAAATATTCATGAATTTTGAAGTTCATAAACTGAGGCCCGGAGCCCAATAGGATGACTAAGCCCTGATATAAATATAGAATGGATGGTTTAATTATAGATTAATAGTCATAAAAAAAATTAAAAAATTAGGGTTTGGATTCTCTAGGGAGCCGCCATTATTCATTCAAGATCCTTCTTCCTTTCTTTCAACTTTCAGGTACTTTATGGAAACAAACTCAACAGTCTTATTTATATATCTCGAAACTCTATGAAATTTCAATATGTTGTTCCCTATTATGATTATGACTCACAATTAAAATTTCAAGAAGATGAGACATGTATTCTATTTTATACGAATTTTCTACCACTTGCTATCCCGGTTTACAAATTCCAGCGTTTATGATTGAAAAATTCAAAATATATTCTTCTACACATCCAAATCCCTTGAAATTTGAATATGTCATCCATTCTATAATTTTAATTCATTTTTAAAATTTTAGGTCAATTGGGTTTCAATTTTATGTTAAATGAATTTTCTGTTACTCTAGATCCAAATGTATAAACTACTACGGTTTTGATTTGAGAATTTGAAATACAGGTTTGTAGTCATCAAAAAATCTTCAATTTTTAATATGTTATTCCTATAGGTGTTATTCATCTTTCAAAAAAAATAAAATATTGAAGTCGATCTAGTTTATATTTTAGGAGTTATGATATTTTTCCTAAGGTTGGGCAGGATTTACAACTTTAGTTATTTCGGTTTCAAAAAGCCAAAATAACTAGTAAATCTTCTCTAAAAGGCACAAAATTTTTATAACATACTTTCAAAGCATTCTATTTTCTATAGTTTCAAATTATAAAATATTCATTCCTTTAATGCGCCGTGGGAATATACATCGAATCGTCATAAAATCTTTGTTTTAAGTATGATTGGACTCAAATCAGTGGCAAAATGTCACAAATATTATCATGTATAATTGGTGTTGAGAAAATTGAAGTTTTGGATTTATTTACTGTGCACGTAATTCAAGGTTATAATGTGTTTACGTTTAATTGAAGCTCATTTTCACAACCTTTATAAATATTAGTCCCTGCTCCCACTTCCTAACTTGTTTTTAGTCAATTTGTACAGTTCCAATCAATAGCATCTTAGTGTTTTATAGATTAAGATTTTATTTAGTTAAGGGGTTAATAGTGAATAATTCATCCCAATAGTAGGAGCTCCGGAGACCTCGGGTTTAGGACCATACATAATTTGCAGATACCATCTCTACTACAATAAGAGGTGGGTGATACTGTCACACTAATCATATGTTGTGGTTTGTTTAATTACCCTCTAGAGAAATGTACATGTTTATATGGCAATGATTTATGATATGCATTGGTATTGTGAATGTTAAATGTGACGTGATGATGGTTTGATGACATGATTCTGTGAAGAGATTGTTTGACATACATATGTGATGTCTTATTTGCAAGATTCGCGGTAAAGCTGCACAATGTGTAAGATATATAAATAATACCATACATAGATATGACTAAGATTTTCGGGTATGACACGTACAAGATTCTGATCGAATGAACACTTCGGGTAGCTCCCAAACTCATGATGCTCGAGCCGGACAAACCGGTCCCAAGCAAGAT
Source organism: Caryopteris x clandonensis (assembly GCA_028749325.2). NCBI lineage: Eukaryota > Viridiplantae > Streptophyta > Magnoliopsida > Lamiales > Lamiaceae > Caryopteris > Caryopteris x clandonensis. Next base: position 5,930,349 of record JAPYKT020000001.1, read on the forward strand.
TGATGTGCTCTTATGTGTACTATAATAAGTAAATAGTGTACATATTACAAGGTTCATGATTTATGGTTATATGTGAAGTGCTTAGTGTACAAGGTGCCTCTATGTGACGTAAATTGTTATGCTCTCATGTATATATGCTCTTGAGGGTAAAAGAGTTAGCCCACGGAGTGTTATGCATCACTCATCCACTCACCATTTCAGGTAAGGTAGTCAAGGAGGAGTGAGCTACATCATTAAGCCGGCCTGTGGACTATGCTGTTGCCACATTTAAAAGTTTAAAATTTTGTTTATTCCATAAATTTAAAAGAAATTTGTTTTGCATTTGAAATGCTTTATTATTGATTTTCCAGTGGTTTGATAAACAAGTACATGATATTCCTATTTTTTGTTTTTTAACAATGATTCAAAATTTTTCTGGTGATTGGTTGTGAAAACAAATTTAAATTGCGGTTTTAGAAGGCGAAGTAGTCGTAATATTCTGAAAGTGATTTTGGGATGTTACAATTAATTAATATATATCCAAAATTTATGAATGATGATAGTTTTTTATATATTCAAGAGACGATAAATTATATAAAATATTTGACATACCATAATAAAAATAGAACAAAACTCAATCAGTTACTATTATACTCTTGATTTATTTAGATCTTTACTAAAACAATTAATTATTATCTAAAAATTATGTATGATATATATATATATATATATAGAGAGAGAGAGAGAGAGAGAGATTATCTGTTCAGATTGTTTAAAGAATATCCAAAATGTGATAGTAAAGTTTGAGTTTACTCAAGTTATACACATTTTTCTGATAACATGCATATCATTAAGTAGGCGGTTGTTGAAATTATCAAATAAATTAGGTAAAATCAAGTTAAATTAAATGTGTACAGTTGTTTTTATGATAGTCTAATAAAATATCTCTTCAGATTTAACTTAGTGATTATTAATAATTATGATTTTATGTCAAAACACCGTACGTAATTTTCAATTTGTTTAGAGATCAAATTGAAAAATAGTAAACTTATTCCTAGAAGTTGGGTTCAGTCCCAGGATCTTATAACTTCGAAAGATAGTATGGGACTTCATACAAAACAAATATATATTAAGACATACATTCATACAAATCAAATCATTCTAATCGTACCATACAAGTCTTCATATAAAAAAAATATTTATTTAAGCATACCTATATACAAATCAAATCAATTATGAATTTACAAAAAATATATATTTAACCAAAGCTTTATATAAATTAATCATTCTTATCGTGGAAGAAACTATACGAGTCTTCATACAAAACAAATATATATTTATACATACATTCATACAAATCAAATCTATTATGAATTTACATATGCTTTCGCTTTTAAAATTATTGGTTTTTCCAAATTATATTTTGATCGTATGGAAATCCATATCATGTTCTTATCATATTTTGATTTTAGTTCTTTTTTAATAATTTTAAAATACAAATAATTTAAAAAATCTTCATAATTTCTTCTCCCAAAATACTAACAAATTTTGTTTGCTTCAGTCAACTTCTAGTAAAATAAATAGTTCATCAACAAGAGTATCTTTCCACACAGATCAAAGATCTCTACTTGCATATTCGTTTTAGGAGTTATGATATTTTTCCTATGGTTGGGCAGGATTTACAGCTTTAGTTATTTCGGTTTCAAAAATCCAAAATAACTAGTAAATCTTCTAAAAAAGGCATAAAAGTTTTATAGCATACTTTCACAGAATTCTAGTTTCTACCATTAAAAATGCAACTTGTTCCTCCATATAGTTTGCGAATTATGAAAATATTAATTCCTTATTGTGCCGTAGGAATATTTATATAATCGTCATAAAATTTTCGTTTTAAGTCCAATTAGACTCAAAACAGTGGCAAAATGTCACAAATTTCATTATTTATAATTGGTGTTGAGAAAATTAAAGTTTCAAATTTATTTACTGTGCACGCAATTTGAGGTCAGAATGTGTTTACGTTTAATAGAAGCTCGATTTCTCAACCTTTATTAATATTATATCCCGCTCCCACTCCCTAAACTGTTTTAAGTCAATTTTTTGAAAAGTTCTGGTCAATAGCATCTTAATATTTTATAGATTAAGATTTTATTAGTTAAGGGGTTAATAGTGAATAATTCATCCATATTGTAGGTGCTCTGAAGACCTCGGGTTTAGGACCATACATAATTGCAGATACCATCCCTACTACTATAAGAAGTGGGTGATACTCTCACACTAATCATGTGTTGTGGTTTGTTAAATTACCCTCTACAGAAATGTACATGTTTATATGGCAATAATTTATGATATGCGTATTGTGAATATTAAATGTGCCATGATGATGGTTTGATGATATGATTCTATGAAGAGAACGTTTGATATACATATGTGATGTCTTATTTGCAAGATTCACGGTAAAGCCGCATAATTTGTAAGATATACAGATAAAACCGTACATAGATATGGCTACGATTTGCGGGTATGACCCGTACAAGATTTTGATTGAAAGATCACTTCGGGAAGCTCCCGAACTCATGAGGCTTGAGCGGGACAAAGCGGTCTCAAGTAAGATTGATGTGCTCTGATGTATACTATAATAAGTAAATGGTATACATATTACAATGTTAATGATTTATGGTTATATGTGAAGTGTTTTAGCGTACAAGGTGCCTCCATGTGACGTAAATTGTTATCCTATCATGTATATGTGCTCTTGTGGGTAAAAGAGTTAGCCCACGGAGTATTATCCAACACTCACCCCACACCATTTCAGGTAAGAAATTCAAGGAGGACTGAGCTACGTCGTGAAGCCGGCATGTGGACTGTGCTGTTGCCACATTTAAAAGTTTAAAATTTCTCGTTCATTCCATTAATTTATAAGAATTTTGTTTTGCTTTTAAATTGCTTTATTATTGATTTTCCAGTGGTTTGATGAACAAGTACATGATATTTCTTTTTTTCATTTCTTAGCAATGATTCGAAATTATTCTGGTGATTGGTTGTGAATTTTTTTTTTAAATTTCTTTTTTAGAAGGTGAAGTAGCTATAATATTCTGAAAGAGATTTTGGTATGTTACATTTATTTAATATATATCCAAAATTAATTGATGATGATATTTTTTTTTATATATTCAAGAGACAATAAATTATATAAAATATTTGACATACCATAATAAAAATAGCAAAAAACTCAATCAATTAATAAGCTTCGGAAATCTTTATTATATTTAACCTTCTTTATATATAGCTGTATACTAGCTCATAGATGAAGATGATATATTTTTAGAAATATATAACATTCCATATAATTAAAAAAAAAGGATAAAGTAAATAAATTAATATTTTAGTATGAATTACATATCATAATCTTGATTTATTTAGATCTGTACAAAATCAATTAATAATTATCTAAAAATTATGTATGACGAATATAGATATATCAAGATTATCTCTTCAGATTGTTTAAATAATATCCTAAAGGTGATAGTAAAGTTTGAGTTTATTCAAGTTATACACATTTTTCTGATAACATGCATAGCATTAAGTAGATGGTTGTTGAAATTATCAAATAAATAGGGTAAAATCAAGTCAAATTAAATGTGTACAGTTGTCTTTTATGATAGTCTAATTAAAATATCTCTTAAGATTTAGCTTAATGAAACTTAATGATTATTAATAATCATGATTTTATGTGTAATTATCGTATGAAATTTTAAATTTGTTTAGAGATCAAATTGAAACATACAAAACTTATTACTATAAGTTGGGTTCAGTACCTGCCACTATAACTTTGAAAGACGGTATGAGACTTTATACAAAACAAATATATATTTAGACACACATTCATATAAATCAAATCATTCTAATCATATGAAATACCATACAAGTATTCATATAAAATAAATATTTATTTACGCTTAGTTACATCCAAATCAAATCAATTATGAATTTACAAAAAATATATATTTAAGCAAAGCTTCATACAAATCAATCATTCTTATTGCATAAAAAACCATACGAGTCTTCATACAAAATAAATACATATTTAGACATACTTTCATACATGTCAAATCAATTATGAATTTATATATGCTTTCGCTTTTAAAATAATTACTTTTTCCATAATATATTTTGATCGTATGGAAATCCATATCAGTTCTTATCATAGTTTGATTTTAGTTTTTATTTAATAATTTTAAAATACAAATAGTTTCAAAATTCTTCATAATTTCTTCTCAAAAAATATAGACAAATTTTGTTTTCTTCAGTCAACTTCTAGTCCAATAAATAGTTCGTCAACAAGAGTATCTTTTCACACAGCTCCATGATCTCTACTTGCATATGCGTTGTATGTCTAGTCTTTCCGGCATTTCTACTTCATATAGTATGTTTCATTTTTCAATAGACTTTTTCGTTGCTTTCTTATGGTGAAATATTACATTTGTTATTTGCTAACCTTTGTTGACGAAAATAATAAAATATATAAAATATTTGACATACCATTATAAAAATAGAAAAAATCAAACAATTAATATATGTTTTTAAATATTTAAAAACTCATTAAATTAATAAGCCTTCGTAAATTAATCAATGTTTAGTCCAAATTATATATAATGATCTTGACTTATTTAGATCTTTATTAAATCAATTAATAATTATATAAAAATATGTATAATGAATATTCATATATATATATATATATATAGATTATCATATTACTAACAATTGTTTAAAGAATACCCAAAATGTGATGTAAAGTTTGAGCTTATTCACGTAATACATATTTTTTTATGACACGCCTAGCCCAATAAAACATTGTTGGAATTATCTAACGAATTACTCTAATTCAATTCAAATTCAATATGTATAGTTATCTTATTCTGGCCTAATTAATTTGATCATCTAAGATTGAAATTAACGTAACTTAATGAATATTAATAATCATGAGTTTTTATTTGTAAATAATGATCCCTATGTCATAACTCAATCTCAAGATCTTTATTTATAGTTCCATGTTCTGATCATATGGTCTTCCATACGAGTTTTTATACAAAACAAATATAGATATAGGCATACATCTATACAAATCAAATAATATTAATATTGTTTAATAATTAAAAGGATATTATATATTGTTTAAAAAAAGAAAAAGCATATCCAAATTTAGAAATCTTTTTTAACTTGACACTTCTCTTTATATATATATATGTATATATATATATATTGGTACATGTCATTTTTATATATTTTATAATAAAAAACAAAAAAAGCATATATAAATTTAAAAATCTATTTTAACTAATACTTATATATATATATATATATATATATATATATAAGATTAAATAGATTGCAATCAAAATATTCTTCATCTAAAAATTTATACATGATGAATATAGATATATATATATATATATAGATTATTTATTACGATTGTATAAAGAATTTCCAAAAGGTGATAGTTAAATTTGAGTTTATTCAAGTTATACACATTTTTCTGATAACATGCATAGCATTAAATAGATGGTTGTTGTAATTATCAAATAAATTGGGTAAAACCAAGTCAAATTAAATGTGTACAGTTGTCTTTTATCATAGTCTAATTAAAATATTTCTTAAGATTTAACTTAATGAAACTTAATGATTATTAATAATCATAATTTTATGTGTAAATACTGTATGAAATTTCCCATTTGTTTAGAGATCAAATTGGAAATAGGAAACTTATTACTATAAGTTGGGTTCAGTCCCAGGCTCTATAATTTCGAAAGACGGTATGAGCTTCATACAAAACAAATATATATTTTGGACACACATTCATACTAATCAAATCATTCAAATCGTAAAAAGACCATACAAGTCTTATGTAAAACAAATATGTATTTAGGCATACTTTCATACAAATCAAATCAATTATGAATTTACAAAAAATATAAATTTAACCAAAGTTTCATACAAATCAATCTTTCTTATCGTATAAAAACCCATACGAGTCTTCTTATAAAACAAATGCATATTTAGACATACTTTCATACAAGTCAAATTAATTATGAATTTAGATATGCTTTCGCTTTTAATATTTTCAGTCTTTCCATATTATATATTCACCGTATGGAAATCTACATCTGGTTCTTATCATATTTTGATTTTAGTTATTTTTTATTAATTTTAAAATACAAATAATTTCAAAATTCTTCATAATTTCTTCTCCTAATAAGCCTTCGTAAATTAATTAATGTTTTAGTGCACATTATACATAATGATCTTGATTTATTTAGATCTTTACTAAATCAATTAATAATAATCTAAAAATTATGTATAATGAATATATATATATATAGTAAGATTATCTTACACTTACAATATTTTAAGGAATATCCAAAATGTGATATATCGTTTGAGCTTATTCACGTTATACATATTGTTTTAGTGACACGCCTAACCCAAGTAAAACATTGTTGGAATTATCTAACAAATTACTCTAATTCAATTCAGATTCAATATGTATAGTTGTACTATAGTGGCCTACTTAAAATGATCATCTAAGATTGAAAATAATGTAACATAATGAATATTAATAATCTTGGGTTTTATTTGGAAATAATGATCCCTACATCATAACTCAAGCTTAAGCTCTTTATTTACACTTCCATGTTCTGATCGTATCGACTTCCATACGAGTCTTTAAACAAAACAAATATTTAATTAGGCATGCATCTATAAAAATCAAATTATTATGGATGAATATTTACTAAAAATAATAATATTGTTTAATAATTAAAAGAATATTATATATTGTTTAAAAAAAGAAAAGCATATCCAAATTTAGAAATCTATTTTAACATGACATTTTTCTTTATATATATATATATATATATATATATATTGGTACATGTCTTTTTATATATTATGTAATAAAAAAAAAGCATATTGAAATTATAAAAGCTATTTTAACTGATACTTATATATATAAGATAAAATATATTGCAATCAAAATATTCTTCATATATTAGATTATTTTGTTTATTGAACAAAAACAAATAACAAAATTTTTATATATTAGATTATTAAAGAGTTCATATATTGAGAAATATTTCAAATGAACTTGAGTTTATTCAAATTATGCACATTTTTTTGATAACATGCATAGCAAGCATTAAGTAGATGGTTGTTGAAATTATCAAATAAGTTGGGTAAAAACAAATCAAATTAAATGTGTACAGTTGTCTTTTATGATAGTCTAATTAAAATATCTCTTCAGATTTAACTTAATGAATATAAATAATCATGAGTTTTTATTTGTAAATAATGATCCCTACGTCATAACTCAATCTCAAGCTCTTTATTTATACTTCCATGTTCTCTTCATATAGTCTTCCATACGAGTCTTCATACAAAACAAATATAGATTTAGGCATACATCTATACAAATCACATAATAATAATATTGTTTAATAATTAAAAGAATATTATATATTGTTTATTAAAAAGAAAAAGCATATCCAAATTTAGAAATCTTTTTCAACTTGACACTTCTCTTTATATATATGTGTACAGTTGTCTTTTATGATAGTCTAATTAAAATATTTCTTAAGATTTAACTTAATGAAACTTAATGATAATTAATAATCATGATCTTATGTGTAAATACTGTATGGAATTTCCCATTTGTTTAGAGATCAAATTGAAAATAGGAAACTTATTACTATAAGTTGGGTTCAGTCCCAGGCTCTATAACTTCGAAAGATGGTATGAGGCTTCATACAAAACAAATATATATTTTGGACACACATTCATACTAATCAAATCATTCGAATCGTATAAAAGACCATACAAGTCTTCATATATAAAAAATATTTATTTAGGCATACTTTCATACAAATCAAATCAATTATGAATTTACAAAAAATATAAATTTAACCAAAGTTTCACACAAATCATTCTTTCTTATCGTATAAAAAACGATACGAGTCTTCTTACAAAATAAATGCATATTTAGACATACTTTCATACAAATCAAATCAATTATGAATTTACATATGCTTTCGCTTTTTATATTATCAGTCTTTCCATATTATATAGTCATCGTATGGAAATCTATATCATGTTCTTATCATATTTTGATTTTAGTTATTTTTTATTAATTTTAAAATACAAATAGTTTCAAAATTCTTCATAATTTCTTCTCCTAATAAGCCTTCATAAATTGATTAATGTATTAGTGCAAATTATACATATTGATCTTGATTTATTTAGATCTTTACTTAATCAATTAATAATAATCTAAAAATTATGTATAATGAATATATATATATATATATATATATATATATATATATATATATATATATATATCAAGATTATCTTACACTTACAATAGTTTAAGGAATACCCAAAATGTGATGTATAGTTTGAGCATATTCACGTAATACATATTGTTTTCATGAGACGCCTAACCCAAGTAAAACATTGTTGGAATTGTCTAACAAATTACTCTAATTCTATTCAAATTCAATATGTATAGTTGTACTATGGTGGTCTAATTAAGATGATCATCTAAGATTGAAAATAATGTAACATAATGAATATTAATAATCTTGGGTTTTATTTGGAAATAATGATCCCTACATCATATCTCAATCTTAAGCTCTTTATTTACACTTCCATGTTCTGATCGTATGGTCTTCCATACGAGTCTTCATACAAAACAAATATTGATTTAGGCATGCATCTATAAAATCAAATTATTATGGATGAATATTTACTAATAATAATAATATTGTTTAATAATTAAAAGCATATTATATATTGTTAAAAAAGAAAAAAGAAAAAGCATATCGAAATTTAGAAATCTATTTTAACATGACACTTTTCTTTATATATATATATATATACATATATTGGTACATGTCTTTTTATATATTATGTAATTAAAAAAAAGCATATAGAAATTATAAAAGCTATTTTAATTGATACTTATATATATAAGATAAAATATATTGCACTCAAAATATTCTTTATACATTAGATTATTTTATTTATTGAACAAAAACAAATAACAATATTTTTATATATTAGATTATTAAAGAGTTCATATTGAGAAATATTTCAAATTAATTTGAGTTTATTCAAGTTATGCACATTTTTCTGATAACATGCATAGTAAGCATTAAGTAGATGGTTGTTGAAATTATCAAATAAATTGGGTAAAAGCAAATCAAATTAAATGTGTACAGTTGTCTTTTGTGATAGTCTAATTAAAATATCTCTTCAGATTTAACTTAGTGAAACTTAATGAATATTAATAATTATGAGTTTTTATTTGTAAATAATGATCCCTACGTCATAACTCAATCTCAAGCTCTTTATTTGAACTTCAATGTTCTGATCATATGGCCTTCCATACGAGTCTTCATACAAAACAAATATATATTTAGGCATACAGCTATACAAATCAAATAATAATAATATTGTTTAGTAATTAAAAAGATATTATATATTGTTTAAAAAAAAGAAAAAGCATATCCAAATTTAGAAATCTTTTTTAACTTGACACTTCTCTTTATATATATATATATATATGTATATATATATATATAATTGTACATGTCATTTTTATATATTTTATGATAAAAAAAAAGCATATATAAATTTAAAAATCTATATAAGATTAAATAGATTGCAATCAAAATATTCTTCATCTAAAAATTTATACATGATGAATATATATATATATATATATATCTAGATTATCTATTTAGATTGTTTAAAGAATTTCCAAAAGGTGATAGTAAAGTTTGAGTTTATTCAAGTTATACACATTTTTCTGATAACATGCAGAGCATTAAGTTGATGGTTGTTGAAATTATCAAATAAATAGGGTAAAACCAAGTCAAATTAAATTTGTACAGTTGTCTTTTATGATAGTCTAATTAAAATATTTCTTAAGATTTAACTTAATGAAACTTAATAATTATTAATAATCATGATTTTATGTGTAAATACTGTATGGAATTTCCCATTTGTTTAGAAATCAGATTGAAAATAGGAAACTTATTACTATAAGTTGGGTTAAGTCCTAGGCTCTATAACTTCGAAAGACGGTATGAGGCTTCATACAAAACAAATATATATTTTGGACACATATTCAAACTAATCAAATCATTCTAATCGTATAAAAGACCATACAAGTATTCATATAAAACAAATATGTATTTAGGCATATTTTCGTACAAATCAAATCAATTATAAATTTACAAAAAATATAAATTTAATAAAAGTTTCATACAAATCAATCTTTCTTATCGTATAAAAAACGATACGAGTCTTCTTACAAAACAAATGCATATTTAGACATACTTTCATACAAGTCAAATCAATTATGAATTTACATATGCTTTCGCTATTAATATTATCAGTCTTTCCATATTATATATTCACCTTATGGAAATATATATCATGTTCTTATCATATTTTGATTTTAGTTATTTTTTATTAATTTTAAAATACAAATTATTTGAAAATTCTTCAAAATTTCTTCTCCTAATAAGCCTTCGTAAATTAATTAATGTTTTAGTGCAAATTATACATAATGATCTTGATATATTTATATTTTTACTAAATCAATTAATAATAATCTAAAAATTATGTATAATGAATATATACATATATATATATATATATATATATATATATATCAAGATTATCTTAAACTTACAATAGTTTAAGGAATACCCAAAATGTGATGTATAGTTTGAGCTTATTCACGTAATACATATTGTTTTCATGATACGCCTAACCCAAATAAAATATTGTTGGAATTATCTAACAAATTATTCTAATTCAATTCAAATTCAATATATATAGTTGTACTATGGTGGCCTCATTAAAATGATCATCTAAGATTGAAAATAATGTAACATAATGAATATTAATAATCTTGTGTTTTATTTGCAAACAATGATCCCTACATCATAACTCAATCTTAAGCTCTTTATTTACACTTCCATGTTCTGATCGTATGGTCTTCCATACGAGTCTTCATACAAAACAAATATTGATTTAGGCATGCATCTATAAAAATCTAATTATTATGGATGAATATTTACTAATAATAATAATATTGCTTAATAATTAAAAGGATATTATATATTGTTTAAAAAAAAGAAAAAACATATCCAAATTTAGAAATCTATTTTAACATGACACTTTTCTTTATATATATATATATATGTATATATTGGTACATGTCTTTTTATATATTATGTAATAAAAAAAGCATATAGAAATTATAAAAGCTATTTAAACTGATACTTATATATATATATATAAGATAAAATATATTGCAATCAAAATATTCTTCATATATTAGAATTTTTTGTTTATTGAACAAAAAACAAATAACAAAATTTTTATATATTAGATTATTAAAGAATGCATATATTGAGAAATATTTCAAATTAACTTGAGTTGATTCAAGTTATACATATTTTTCTAATAACATGCATAGCAAGCATTAAGTAGATGGTTGTTGAAATTATCAAATAAATTGGGTAAAAGCAAATCAAATTAAATGTGCACAATTGTCTTTTATGATTGTCTAATTAAAATGTCTCTTCAGATTTAACTTAGTGAAACTTATTGATTTTGAATAATCATGATTTTACGTGTAAATAACGTATGGAATTTTCAATTTGTTTAGATAACAACTTGAAATATAGGAAATTTATTACTATAAGTTGGGTTCAGTCCTAGGCTCTATAACTTCGAAAGACGGTATGAGACTTCATGCAAAACAAATATATATTTAGACACACATTCATACAAATCAAATCATTCTAATTTTCTGAAAGACCATACAAGTCTTCATATAAAACAAATATTTATTTAGGCATACTTTCATACAAATCAAATCAATTACGAATTTACAAAAAATATATATTTAACCATAGCTTCATACAAATCAATCATTCTTATCATATAAACAACCATACACATATTCATTCAAAACAAATACATATTTAGACATAATTTCATACAAGTCAAATCAATTATGAATTTACGTATGCCTTAGTTTTTAACATTATTAGTTTTTCCATTTTATATTTTGATAGTATGGAAATCCATATCTTGTTCTTATCATATTATGATTTTAGTTATTTTATAATAATTTTAAATACAAATAATATAAAAATTCTTCATAATTTCTTCTCCCAAAATACAGACAAATTTTGTTTGATTTAGTTAACTTCTAGTCAAATAAATAGTTCATTAACTAGAGTATATTTCCACACAGCTCAAAGATCTCCAGTTACATATGCGTTGTATGTCTAGTCTTTCAGGCATTTCTACTTCATATAATATGTTTCATTTTTCAATAGACTTTTTCGTTCCTATCTTACGGTGAACCATTAGATTTGTTCTTTGCTAACCTTTGCTGATGAAGATGATAAAATATATAAAATATTTGAAATAGCATTATAAAAAATAGAAAAAAATCAATCAATTAATAAGTGTTTGTAAATATTTAAAAAGTCACTCAATTTATGAGCGTTCATAAATTAATTAATGTTTTAATACAAATTATATATAATGATCTTGATTTATTTAGATCTTTACTAAATCAATTAATAATAATCTAAAAATTTGAGGTCAGAATGTGTTTATGTTTAATAGAAGCTCGTTTTCACAACCTTTATAAATATTAGTCCGCGCTCCCATTTCCTAACCTGTTTTAAGTAAATTTGTATAGTTCCGGTAAATAACATCTTAGTATTTTATAAATTAGGATTTTATTTAGTTAATGGGTTAATAGTGAATAATTCATCCCTATTGTCGGAGCTCTAGAGACCTCGGGTTTAGGACCATAGATAATTGGAGATACCATCCCTACTACTGTTAGAGGTGGGTGATACTCTCACACTAATTGTGTATTGTGGTTAGTTTAATTACCTTCTAGAGAAATGTACATGTTTATATGGCATTGATTTATGACATGCGTTGTGAAGCCGGCTTGTGGACTGTGCTGTTGCCATTTTTAAAAGTTTAAAATATCTCGTTCATTCCATAAATTTAAAAGAATTTCGTTTAGCTTTTGAATTGTTTTACTATTCATTTTCCAGTGGTCTACTGAACAAGTACATGATATTTATGTTTTTTGTTTTCTAACAATGATTCAGAATTTTTCTTGTGATTGGATGTGAACAAAAAAATTTAATTGCGGTTTTCGAAGGCGAAGTAGTCGTAATATTCTAAAAGTGATTTTGGGATGTTACAATTAATTTATATATATCCAAAATTTATGAATGATGATATTTTTTTATATATTCAAGAGATGATAAATTATATAAAATATTTGACATACCATAATAAAAAAAATAAAAAACTCAATCAATTAATAAGCTATTATGTTTAATCTCCTTTATATATAGCCATATTACTAGCTCATAAATGAAAATGGTATATATTGTGAAATATATAACATTCCATATAATTAAAAAATGAAAGATAAAGTAAATAAATTATTGTTTTAGTATGAATTACATATCATTATCATGATTTATTTAGATCTTTACTAAATAAATTAATAATTATCTAAAAATTATGTATGATGAATATATATATATATATATATATATCAAGATTATCTGTTCAAATTGTTTAAAGAATATCCAAAAGGTTATAGTAAAGTTTGAGTTTATTCAAGTTATACACATTTTTCTGATAACATGCATAGCATTAAGTAGATGGTTGTTGAAATTATCAAATAAATTGGGTAAAACAAAGTCAAATTAAATGTGTACAGTTGTCTTTTATGATAGTCTAATTAAAATATCTCTTAAGATTTAACTTAATGAAACTTAATGATTATTAACAATCAAGATTTTATGTGTAAATACAATTTTCAATTTGTTTAGAGATCAAATTGAAAAATAGGAAATTTATTACTATAAGTTGGGTTCAGTCTCAGGCTCTATTACTTCGAAAGACGGTATGAGATTTCATACAAAACAAATATATATTTAGACACACATTCATATAAATAAAATCATTCAAATCGTATGAAAGACCATACAAGTCTTCATATAACACAAATATTTATTTAGGTATATTTTCATACAAATCAAATCAATTATGAATTTATAGAAAATATATATTTAATAAAAGTTTCATACATATCAATCTTTCTTATCGCATAAAAAATCATACGAGTGTCCATACAAAACAAATACATATTTAGACATACTTTCATCTAAGTCAAAACAATTCTGAATTTACATATGCTTTCGTTTTTAAAATTATTAGTTTTTTCCATAGAATATTTTAATCGTATGGAAATCAATATCATGTACTTATCATATTTTGATTTTAGTTATTTTTAAATAATTTTAAAATAAGAATAATTTCAAAATTCTTCATAACTTCTTCTCCCAAAATACAGATAAATTTTGTTTGCTTCAGTCAACCTCTAGTCAAATAAATAGTTAACCAACAAGAGCATCTTTCCATATAGCTCAAATATCTCCACTTACATATGCGTTGTATGTCTAGTCTTTCGGACATTTCTATTTCATATAGTATGTTTCATTTTTCAATAGACTTATTCGTTGCTATCTTTTGGTGCACCATTTGATTTGTTATTTGCTAACCATTGTTGACAAAGATGATAAAATATATAAAATATTTGACATACAATTATATTAATAGAAAAAAAAATCAATCAATTAATAAGTGCTTGTAAATATTTTAAAACTCACTCAATTAAGAAGACTTTATAAATTAATTAATGTTTTAGTACAAATTACGTATAGTGATCTTGATTTATTTAGATCTTTACAAAAGCAATTAATAATAATTTAAAAATAAAGTATAATGAATATATATATATATATATATATATATATATATATCATGATTATCTTATCACTAACAATTGTTTGAGGAATACCCAAAATGTGATGTAAAATTTGAGCTTATTCACGTAATACATTTTTTTTATGACACACCTATCCCAAGTAAAACATTGTAGGAATTATCTAACAAATTACTCTAATTCAATTCAAATTCAATATGTGTAGTTGTCTTATGCTGGCCTAATTAAAATGATAATCTAATATTGAAATTAATTTAACTTAATGAATATTAATAATGATGAGTTATTATTTAAAATAATGATCCCTACGTCATAACTCAATCTCAATCTCTTTATTTACAATTCCATGTTCTCATCATATGGTCTTCTATATGAGTCTTCATACAACACAAATACAGATTTAGCCATACATCTATAAAAATCTAATCATTATGGGTGAATTAGTTATTTACCAATAATAATTATATTGTTTAATAATTAAAAGGATATTATATATTAAAATTTAAAAATCTATTTTAATTTGATACTTCTCTTTATATATATATAAATATATATACATATATTGGTACATGTCTTTTATATATCACATAAATTAAAAAAAAAAAAAAGCAAATACAAATTTAAAAAGCTATTTTAACTGATACTTTTATGTGTATATATATAACATAAAACAATTGAAATCAAAATATTCTTCATATATTAGATTATTTTGTTTATTGAACAAAAACAAATAACACAAATTTTATATATTAGATTATTAAAGAGTGCATATATTGAGGAATATTCCAAATTATACTACAATAATAATCACCACAAAATAAAAATTACTCAATTAATTAATATATATCCAAAATTTATGAATGATGATATTTTTTTATATATTCAATAGACGATAAATTATATAAAATATTTGACATACCATAATAAAAATAGAAAAAACTCAATCAATTAATAAGCTTCGTAAATCTTTATTATGTTTAATCTTCTTTATATATAGCCGTATTACTAGCTCATAGATGAAGATGATATATTTTGTGAAATATATAACATTCCAAATAATTAAAAAAAATGATAAAGTAAATAAATTAAGGTTTAATTATGAATTACATATCATAATCTTGATTTATTAAGATCTTTACGAAATCAAATAATAATTATCTAAAAATTATGTATGATGAATATATATATATATATATCAAGATTATTTGTTCAGATTATTTAAAGAATATCTGTAAGGTGATAATATAGTTTGAGTTTATTCAAGTTACAACATTAAGTAGATGGTTCTTGAAATTATCAAATAAATTGGGTAAAACCAAGTCAAATTAAATGTGTACAGTCATCTTTTATGATAGTCTACTTAAAATATCTCTTAAGATTTAACTTAATGAAACTTAACAATTATTAATTATCATGATTTTATATGTATACACCGTATGAAAATTTCAATTTGTTTTGAAATCAAATTGAAAAATAGGAAACTTATTAGTATAAGTTGGGTTCAGTCCCTGACTCTATAACTTCGAAAGACGGTATGAGACTTCATACAAGAAAAATATATATTTAGACACATATTCATACAAATCAAATCATTCTAATCATATGAAAGACCATACAAGTCTTCATATAAAACAAATATTTATTTAGGCATATTTTTATACAAATCAAATCAATTATGAATTTACAAAAAATATATATTTAATCAAAGCTTCATAAAAATTAATCATTCTTATTGTATAAAAAACCATACGAGTCTTCATACATAACAAATACATATTTTGATATACTTTCATACAAGTCAAATCAATTATGAATTTACATATGCTTTCGCTTTTAAAATTATTAGTTTTTCCATATAATATTTTGTTGTATGGAAATCAATATAATGTTCTTATCATATTTTGATTTTAGTTATTTTTTAACAATTTTAAAATACAAATTTCAAAATACAGACAAATTTTGTTTGCTTTAGTCAACTTCTAGTCAAATAAATAGTTCATCAACAAGAGTATCTTTCCACACAGCTCAAAGATCTTCACTTACATTTGCGTTGTATGTCTAGTCTTTCTGGGTATTTCTACTTCATATAGTATGTTTCATTTTTCAATAGACTTTTTCGTTGCTATGTTATGGTTAACCATTAGATTTTTTATTTGCTAACCTTTGTTGATGAAGATTATAAAATATATAAAATATTTGACATAAATTATAAAAATAGAAAAAAAATCAATCAATTAATAAGAGTATGTACATAGTTAAAAACTCACTCAATTAATAAGCGTTCATAAATTTATTAATGTTTTGGTCCAAATTATATATAATGATCTTAATTTATATAGATCTTTACTAAATCAATTAATAATAATCTAAAAATTTTGTATAACGCATATATATATATATATATATCAAGATTATCTTATCACTAGCAATAGTTTAACACATACCCAAAATATGATGTAAAGTTTGAACTTATTCACGTAATACATATTTTTTATGTCACGCCTAGCCTAAGTAAAACATTCATGCAATCATCTAACAAATTACTAAAATTCAATTCAAATTCACTATGTATAGTTGAAATGATCATATGAGATTGAAATTAATGTATATGAATATTAATAATCATGAGTTTTTATTTGTACATAGGATCATGGATAATTGCAGATACCATCCCTACTACTGTAAGAGGTGGGTGATACTCTCACACTAATTGTGTATTGTGGTTTGTTTTACCTTCTAGAGAAATGTACATGTTTATCTGGAAATGATTTATGACATGCGTTGTGAAGCCGACCTGTGGACTTTGCTGTTGCCACATTTAAAAGTTTAAAATTTCTCGTTCATTCAATCAATTTAAAAGAATTTTATTTAGCTTTTGAATTGCTTTACTATTGATTTTCCAGTGGTTTGATGAACAAGTACATGATATTTCTGCTTTTGGTTTTCTAACAATGATTCGGAATTTTTCTTGTGATTGGATGTGAAAAAAAAATTTAATCACGGTTTTTGAAGGCGAAGTAGTTGTAATATTCTGAAAGTGATTTTGGGATGTTACAATTAATTTATATATATCCAAAATTTATGGATGATGATATTTTTTTTATATATTCAAGAGACGATAAATTATATAAAATATTTGACATACCATAATAAAAATAGAAAAAAACTCAATCAATCAATAAGCTTCGTAAATATTTATTATGTTTAATCTTCTTTATATATAGCCGTATTACTTGCTCATAAATGAAGATGATATATTTTGTGAAATATATAACGTTCCACATAATTAAAAACAAAAACATAAAGTAAATAAATTAATGTTTTAGGATGCATTACATATCATAATCATGATTTATTTAGATCTTTACTAAATCAATTAATAATTATCTAACATATGTATGATGAATATATACATATATATATATATATATCAAGATTATCTGTTTAGATTGTTTAAAGAATATCTAAAAGGTGTCAATAAAGTTTGAGTTTATTCAAGTTATACACATTTTTTAGATAACATGCATAGCATTAAGTAGATGGTTGTTAAAATTATCAAATAAATTGGATAAAACAAAGTCAAATTAAATGTGTACAATTGTCTTTTATGATAGTCTAATTAAAATATCTCTTAAGATTTAACATAATGAAACTTAATGATTATTAACAGTCAAGATTTTATGTGTAAATACAATTTTCAATTTGTTTAGAGATCAAATTGAAAAAATAGGAAACTTATTACTATAAGTTGGGTTCAGTCTCAGGCTCTATAACTTCGAAAGACGGTATGAGATTTCATATAACACAAATATATATTTGGAAACACATTCATACAAATCAAATCATTCTAATCGTATGAAAGACCATACAAGTCTTCATATAAAACAAATATTTATTTAGGCACATTTTCATACAAATCAAATCAATTATGAATTTACAATAAATATATATTTAACAAAAGTTTCATACAAATCAATAATTTTTATCATATAAAAAATCATGCGAGTCTCCATACAAAACAAATACATATTTAGGCATACTTTCATCCAAGTCAAATCAATTATGAATTGACATATGCTTTCGCTTTTAAAATTATTAGTTTTTTCGAAATAATATTTTAATCAATTGAAATCAATATCATGTTCTTATCATATTTTGATTGTAGTTATTTTTTTATAATTTTAAAATACAAATAATTTCAAAATTCTTCATAACATCTTCTCCTAAAATATAGATAAATTTTGTTTGCTTCAGTCAACTTCTAGTCAAATAAATAGTTCATCAACATGAGTATCTTTCCACACAACTCAAAGATCTCAATTTATATATGCGTTGTAAGTCTAATCTTTCGGGCATTTCTATTTCATATATTATGTTTCATTTTTCAATAGACTTATTCGTTGCTATCTTATGGTGAACCATTAGATTTGTTATTTGCTAACCATTGTTGACAAAGATGATAAAATATATAAAATATTTGACATGCCATTAGAAAAATAGAAAAAAATCAATCAATTGATAAGTGCTTGTAAATATTTAAAAACTTACTTAATTAATAAGACTTCATAAATTAATTAATATTTTAGTACAAATTACGTATAATGATCTTGATTTATTTAGTTCTTTACTAAATCAATTAATAATAATCTAAAAATAATTTATAATGAATATATATATATATATATATATATATATATATATATATATATATCAAGATTATCTTATCACTAACAATTGTTTGAGGAATAACCAAAATGTGATGTAAAGTTTAAGCTTATTCACGTAATACATTTTTTTATGACACGCCTAGCCCAAGTAAAACATTGTTGGAATTATCTAACAAATTACTCTAATTCAATTCAAATTCAATATGTATAGTTGTCTTATGCTGGCCTAATTAACATGACCATCTAAGATTGAAATTAATTTAACTTAATGAATATTAATAATCATGAGTTATTATTTGTAAATAATGATCCCTACGTCATAACTCAATCTCAACCTCTTTATTTACACTTTCATGTTCTCATCGTATGGTCTTCTAAATGAGTCTTCATACAAAACAAATACAGATTTAGGCATACATCTATACAAATCAAATCATTGTGGAAGAATTAGTTATTTACCAATAATAATAATATTATTTAATAATTAAAAGGATATTATATATTGTTTAAAAAAAGAAAAAATACATCCAAATTTAAAAATCTATTTTAACTTGATACTTCTCTTTATATATATATATATATATATATATATATATATATATATATATATATTGGTACATGTCTTTTATATATTATATAATAATAAAAAAAAAGCAAGTACAAATTTAAAAATCTGTTTTAACTGATACTTTATATGTGTATATATATATATAACATAAAATAATTGAAATCAAAATATTCTTCATATATTAGATTATTTTGTATATTGAACAAAAGAAATTAACATAAATTTTATATATTAGATTATTAAAGAGTGCATATATTGAGAAATATTCCAAATTACACTACAATAATAATCACCACAAAATAAAAATTACTCAATTAATTAATATATATCCAAAATTTATTAGTGATGATATTTTTTTATATATTCAACAGACAATAAATTATATAAAATATTTGGCATACCAGAATAAAAATAGAAAAAACTCAATCAATTAATAAGCTTCGTAAATCTTTATTATGTTTAATTTAATTTATATATAGCCGTATTACTTGCTCATAGATGAAGATGATATATTTTGTGAAATATATAACATTCCAAATAATTAAAAAAAGGGATAAAGTAAATAAATTAGCGTTTTATTATGAATTACATATCATAATCTTGATTTATTTAGATCTTTACTAAATCAAATAATAATTATCTAAAAATTATGTATGAAATATATATATATATACATATATATGTATATATATCAAGATTATATATTCAGATTGTTTATAGAATATCAAAAAGGTGATAGTAAAGTTTGAGTGTATTTAAGTTATACACATTTTTCTGATAACATGCATAGCATTAAGTAGATGGTTCTTGAAATTATCAAATAAATTGGGTAAAACCAAGTCAAATTAAATGTGTACAGTTGTCTTTTATAATAGTCTAATTAAAATATCTCTTAAGATTTAACTTAATGAAACTTAACGTTTATTAATTATCATGATTTTATGTGTAAATAGCGTATGAATTTTTCAATTTGTTTAGAGATCAAATTGTAAAATAGGAAACTTATTACTATAAGTTGGGTTCAGTCCTTGGCTCTATAACTTCGAAAGACGGTATGAGACTTCATACAAAACAAATATATATTTAGACACACATTCATACAAATCAAATCATTCTAATCATATGAAAGATCATACAAGTCTTCATATAAAACAAATATTTATTTAGGCATATTTTCTTACAAATCAAATCAATTGTGAATTTACAAAAAATATATATTTAACCAAAGCTTCATAAAAATCAATCATTCTTGTTGTATAAAAAAACATACGAGTCTTCATACATAACAAATAGATATTTAGACATACTTTCATACAAGTCAAATCAATTATGAATTTACATACGCTTTCGCTTTTAAAATTATTAGTTTTTCCATATAATATTTTGATCGTATGGAAATCAATATCGTGTTCTGATCATATTTTGATTTTAGTTATTTTTTAATAATTTTAAAATACAAATTTCAAAATTCTTCATAATTCCTTCTCTCAAAATGCAGACAAATTTTGTTTGCTTCAATCAACTTCTAGTCAAATAAATAGTTCATCAATAAGAGTATCTTCCACACAGCTCAAAGATCTTCACTTGCATATGCGTTGTATGTCTAGTCTTTCTGGGCATTTCTACTTCATATAGTATGTTTTATTTTTGAATAGACTTTTTCGTTGCTATCTTATGGTGAACCATTAGATTTGTTATTTCCTAACCTTTGTTGACGAAGATTATAAAATATATAAAATATTAGACATACCATTATAAAAATAGAAAAAAATCAATTAATTAATAAGTGTTTGTAATATTTAAAAACTCACTCAATTAATAAGCCTTCGTAAATTTATTAATATTTTTGTACAAATTATATTTAATGATCTAAATTTATTCAGATCTTTACTAAATCAATTAATAATAATCTAAAAATTATGTATAATGGATATATATATATATATATATACATATATCAAGATTATCTTATCACTAACAATTGTTTTACAAATACCCAAAATGTGATGTAAAGTTTGAACTTATTCACGTAATACAAATTTTTTATGTCAGACCTAGCCTAAGTAAAACATTCATGGAATTATCTAACAAATTACTCTAATTCAATTCAAATTCAATATGTATAGTTGTCTTATGCTGGCCTAATTAAAATGATCATATGAGATTGAAATTAATGTAAATGAATATTAATAATCATGAGTTTTTATTTGTACATAATGATCCCTATGTCATAACTCAAATCTCAAGCTCTTTATTTACACTTCCATGTTTTGATCGTATGGTATTCCATACAAGTCTTCATAAAAAAAAATATAGATTTAGGCATACATATATAGAAATTAAATCATTATGGATGAATTAGTAATTTACTAAAAATAACTATATTGTTTAATAATTAAAAGGATATTATATATTGTTTAAAAAAAATAGAAAAATCATATCCAAATTTAGAAATCTATTTTAACTTGACCCTTCTCTTTATATATATATATATATATATATATATATATATTGGTACATGTCGTTCTCATATATTATGTAATTAAAAAACAAAAAAAAGCATATAGAAATTTAAAAAGCTATTTTAACTGATACTTATATATATATATATAAGATAAAATAGATTGCAATCAAAATATTCTTCTTATATTTGATTATTTTGTTTATTGAACCATGACAAATAACAAAATTTTTATAGATTAGATTATTAAAAAGTGCATATATTGAGAAATATTCCAAATTAACATATAATAATAATCACCACAAAATAAAAATTACTCAATTTATTAATATATATCGAAAATCTATGAATGATGATTTTTTTTATATATTCAAGAGACCATAAATTTTACAAAATATTTGACATACCATAATAAAAATAGAAAAAACTCAATGAATTAATAAGCTTCGTAAATCTTAGTTATATTTTATATTCTTTATACATAGCTGTATTACTAGCTCATAGCTCAAGATGATATATTTTGGGAAATATATAACATTCCGTATAATTAAAAAAAAAATAAAGTAAATTAATTAATGTTTTAGATCATTACTAAATCAATTTTTAATTATCTAAAAATTATGTATGAAAAATATGTATATATATCAAGATTATCTGTTTAGATTGTTTAAAGAATATCCGAAAGGTGAGAGTAATGTTTGAGTTTATTCGAGTTATACACATTTTTCTGATAACATGCATAGCATTAAGTAGATGGTTGTTGAAATTATCAAATAAATTGGGTAAAACCAAGTCAAATTAAATGTGTACAGTTGTCTTTTTGATAGTTTAATTAAATTATATCATAAGATTTAACTTAATGAAACTTAATGATTTTTAATAATCGTGATTTTATTTGTAAATACCGTATAGATTTTTCAATTTGTTTAGAGATCAAATTGAAAAATAGGAAACTTATTACTATAAGTTGGGTTCAGTCCTAGGCTCTATAAATTTGAATGACGGTATGAGACTTCATACAAAACAAATATATATTTAGACACATAATCATACAAATCAAATCATTCTAATCGTATGAAAGACCATACAAGTCTTCATATAAAACAAATATTTATTTAGGCATACTTTCATACAAATCAAATCAATTATGAATTTACCAAAAATATATATTCAACCAAAGCTTCATACAAATCAATCATTCTTATCGTATAAAAAAATACGATTCTTCATACAAAACAAATACATATTTTGACATACTTTCATACAAGTTAAATCAATTATGAATTTACATATGCTTTCCTTTTTAAAATTATTAATTTTTCCATATTATATTTTTATCGTAGGGAAATCCATATCATGTTCTTATTATTTTTTTATTTTAGTTATTTTTTAATAATTTTAAAATACAAATAATTTCAAAATTCTTCATAATTTCTTCTCCTAATAAGCCTTCGTAAATTAATTAATGTTTTAGTACAAATTACATATAATGATCTTGATTTATTTAGGTCTTTACTAAATCAATTAATAATAATCTAAAAATTATGTATAATGAATATATATATATATATATATCTAGATTATCTTATAACTAACAATTGTTTAAGGAACACCTAAAATGTGATGTAATGTTTGAGCTTATTCACGTAATACATATTTTTTTAATAAAAACACGCCTAGCCCAAGTAAAACATTGTTGGAATTATCTAGCAAATTACTCTAATTCATTTCAAATTCAATATGTATAGTTTTCTTATGATGGCCTAATTAAAATGATGATCTAAGCTTGAAAGTAATGTAGCTTAATGAATATTAATAATTATGAATTTTATTTGTTAATAATGATCCATTCATCACGACTCAATCTCAAGCTCTTTATTTAAACTTCCATGATATACTAATAACAATATAGTTTAATAATTAATAGGATATTATATATTGCTTAAAGAAAAGAAAAAGCATATCAAAATTTGGAAATCTATTTTAACTTGACACTTCTCTTTATTTATATATAAATATATATATATATATATATATATATATATATTGGCACATGTCTTTCTTATATATTATATAATAAAAAAACAGCATATACAAATTTAAAAAGCTATTTTAACTGATACTTATATATGTATATATATAAGATAAAATATATTGCAATCAAAATATTCTTCATATATTTGATTAATTTTTTTATTGAACCATGACAAATAACAAAATTATTATATAGTAGATTACTAGAGAGTGCATATATTGAGAAATATTCCAATTAACATATAATAATAATCACCACAAAATAAAAATTACTCAATTAATTAATATATATAAAAAATTTATGAAAGATGATATTTTTTTTTATATATTCAAGAGACCATAAATTATATAAAATATTTGACATACCATAATAAAAATTGAAAAAAACTCAATCAATTAATAAGCTTTGTAAATCTTTATTATGTTTTATATTCTTTATACATAGCTGTATTACTAGCTCAAAGCTCAAGAAAACTTTTTTTGGGAAATATATAACATTCCATATAATTAAAAAAATATATAATGTAAATAAATTAATGTTTTAGATCTTTACTAAATCAATTATTAATTATCTAAAAATTATGTATGAAAAATATGTGTATATATCAAGATTATCTATTTAGGTTGTTTAAAGAATATCCGAAAGGTGATAGTAATCTTTGAGTTTATTCGAGTTATATACATTTTTCTGATAACATGCATAGCATTAAGTAGATGGTTGTTGAAATTATCAAATAAATTGGGTAAAACCAAGTCAAATTAAATGTGTACAGTTGTGTTTTATGAAAATTTAATTAAAATATCTCATAAGATTTAACTTAACGAAACTTAATGATTTTTAATAATCATGATTTTATTTGTAAATACCGTATAGATTTTTCAATTTGTTAAGATATCAAATTGAAAAATAGGAAACTTATTACTATAATATGGGTTCAGTCCCAGGCTCTATAAATTCGAAAGACGGTATGAGACTTCATACAAAATAAATATATATTTAGACATTCATACAACTCAAATTATTCTAATCGTAAAAAAGACCATACAGGTCTTCATACAAAACAAATGTTTATTTAGGCATACTTTCATACAAATAAAATCAGTTATGAATTTACAAAAAAATTATATTCAACCAAAGCTTCATTAAAATCAATCATTCTTATCGTATAAAAAAATACGAGTCTTCAAGATTATCTTATTCTTATCTAAAAATTTTGAATATATATATATATATATATATATATATATATATATCAATATTATCTTATTAGTAATAATTATTTAAGGAATACCCAAATGTGATGTAATGTTTGAGATTATTCACGTAATACATATTTTTTTTAAAACACGCCTAGCCCAAGTAAAACATTGTTGGAATTATCTAGCAAATTACTCTAATTCAACTCAAATTCAATATGTATAGTTGTCTTAAGATGACCTAATTAAAATGATGATCTAAGATTGAAATTTATGTAACTTAATGAATATTAATAATCATGAATTTTATTTGTTCATAACTCAATCTCAAGCTCTTTATTTATGCTTCGATGTTCTAATTGTATGGTCTTCCATACGAATGTTCGTACAAAATAAATATAGATTTAGTCATACATCCATACAAATAAAATCATTTTGGATGAATTAGTTATATGCTAATAATAATAATTTAGTTTAATTATAAAGAGGATATTAGATATTGTTTAAAGAAAAGAAAAAGCATATCCAAATTTAGAAATCTATTTTAACTCGACACTTTTCTTTATTTTATATATATATATATATATTGGTACTTGTCTTTCTTATATATTATATAATAAAAAAACAAAAAAAGCATATACAAATTTAAAAACTATTTTAACTAATACTTATATATATATATATATATATTTATATATATATAACATAAAATAGATTGCAATCAAAATATTCTTCATATATTAGATTTATTTTGTTTATTGAACAAAAAAAATAACAAATTTTTTATATATTAGATTATTAAAGAGTACATATATTGAGAAATATTTAAAATTAACATACAATAATAATCAACACAAAATAAAAATTATTCAATTAATTAATATATATCCAAAATTTATGAATGATGATATTTCTTTTATATATTCAAGAGATGATAAATTATATACAGTATTTGACATGCCATAAAAAAAATAGAAAAAAAACTCAATCAACTAATAAGCTTCGTAAATATTTATTATGTTTAATATTCTTTATATATAGCCGTATTACTAGCTCATAGATGAAGATGATATATTTTGTGAAATAAATAACATTCCATATAATTAAAAAAAAGTATAAAGTAAATAAATTAATGTTTTAGTATGAATTACATATCATAATCTTAATTTATTTCGATCTATATTAAATCATTTTAAAATTATCTAAAAATTATGTATGATGAATATATATATATATATATATATATATATATATATATATATATATCAAGATTATATGTTCAGATTGTTTATAGAATATCAAAAAGGTGATAGTAAAGTTTGAGTGTATCCAAGTTATACACAATATTCTGATAGCATGCTTAGGATTAAGTAGATGGTTGTTGAAATTATCAAATAAATTGGTAAAACCAAGTCAAATTAAATGTGTACAGTTGTCTTTTATGATAGTCTAATTAAAATATCTCTTAAGATTTGATTTAATGAAACTTAATGATTATTAATAATCATGATTTTATGTGTTGATACCTATGGAATTTTCAATTTGTTTAGAGATCAAATTAAAAAATAGGAAACTTATTACTATATGTTGGGTTCAGTCCTTGGATCTATGACTTTGAAAGACTAGTTTGAGACTTCATACAATACAAATATATATTTAGACACACATTCATACAAATCAAATCATTCTAATTGTATGAAAGACCGTATAAGTCTTTATATAAAACATATATTTATTTAAGCATGCTTTCATACAAATCAAATCAATTATTAATTTACAAATAATATATATATTTAACTAAAGATTAATACAAATCAATCATTTTTATCGTATAAAAAACCATACGAGTCTTCACACAAACATATATATATTTAGACATATTTTCATACAATTCAAATCAATTATGAATTTCCATATGCTTTCGCTTTTAAAATTTTTAGTTTTTCCCTATTACATTTTGATCATATGGAAATCTATATCATGTTGTTATCATATTTTGATTTTAGTTATTTTTTAATAATTTTAAAATACAAATAATTTCAAAATTCTTCATAATTTCTTCGTGTGTATCTAGAAATACATAATATAATGACTATACGTAATTAGATTTTAACTAAACATTTAATATGATAATATGTATTAGATTTTACTAACCCCTTCAAATGTGCTCTAATTTCTCTCACACCCTGAAGAACTAGTAGTCAAAGCGAGGATTCTCATAGCAAGCCTTTGCAAGTTTGGAGTTATTGAACCATAACTCGACCACCAACTTAATACATGAAGTCATGAAGGAAATAATACCAAAATATAAATTATATTAGTTTAGTTGCTCAAATTTTAAAATTATAAAACTTTAACATATAAAGTTACCTGGATCAAACTTTTCGATGGTTATATTTTTCAAGCATGCAACAATTGCCACTTCTTTTCCAAAAAGAGTCTCCTTGTTCTTGTACTTTAGTAGCTCCTCATTCATAATCTTAGATTGCATATCAAGGTTCCCATGAAACATAACATCCAAACAATCAATTACCCCAACTGCGACATCATGATCCAAGTGAAGGAGGGGATATTTGTAATGATAGAAAGGATTCAAGAGGTAAGCCGTTAAATGAAGTGGACTAGTGAGCCTATCTTTCATCTTCGCATCAATAATGTCAATGATAGTCTCGTAGTTCTTAGCAATGTTGTTTAGGGAAATTTTAACCTCCTCCTTTGCCTGGATAAGTTCACCGTATACAAATCCCATAGATGGTTTTTTTATCACCATCAAGAATCCGAAGTACCCTCACTAACGGCCCCAAAACCTTCAAACACGTGGAAATGCAATTCCAAAAACCCATACTCAACACCGTGGTGTATGCTGCTTTTCCTTTGACAGCCTTTGTAAATTTACATTGTTCCCATTCAATGCTCGTAAACATTGTCCCTTTTCTCAGATATGCTTTGCAAAGATAGAAACACTGATGCAAATCTAGTCACTACCGGTCTCACTATGTCCTTCTTTTTTGTGTGTGTCCTCATCATAGCTAAGGTTTTGTGATGTGCGTAGATGAAGATAGTCAATGTCTTAGCCTGATCAATCATTTTCTTGAACTTTGGCAAGTTTGCAATGCTTTCAAGCATAAGGTTCATTGAATGGGCAGCACATGAGGTCCAAAATAATTGAGACCGACTCTCCTTCAACAATTTTGCAGCTGCCATATTGTTTGAGGCATTATCAGTTACTATTTGAACAATATTTTCGACACCAACCTGTTTTTCATAATAAGAAAATGAAGAAGATATCATTAATGAATAATGAACAAGCACATCAATGCATTCGATTCCTACAAAAAAATATTTAAAAATTTAAATTACCAACCTCTTGAATACACTTTTCGACATGGTCATAGATTACGTGGCTTGTAGGTGCAATGTTTGAGAAGTCTTTAGAAGAAAGAAAAACGGTGCCCAATCTAGAATTCACACACAAATTCATGATGCTCTTTCTCTTCCTATCACTCCAAGCATCGGTCATAATTGAACAACCATTAACTTTCCACTCCTCTTCTTGTGGCTTTAGTGATTCTTTGGTTTTATCGACCTCTTTTTTAAAAAATGTCTCACTAAGTTCATATATTGTAGGAGGCCTACACCATTTTCCATATTGACTTATAGCCTCAAATATTTTCTTACAACTATCTAGCTCAAAAATACTAGAAGACCCGCTTCATATGCCCATCTACAAACAAACTCTTTCACCCTATCAAGCTTTTGTTTGCAAATTGCCTTTTTTTGATATTTTGGTCATACAGGTTTATTTTTTGGTCAGCCTCAAGGTTGATTTGAGTTGCAAACTTATCCATAGGGCCAACGGAATTACGAGATTTAGACCTTATCGACTCTCTCAACTCATCCTCCCATCATCATCAATAACCATGTCATCAATGACACTATACAAATCAAATAATTATGGATGAATTAGTTATTAACCAATAATAATATAGTTTAATAATTAAAAGGATGTTATATATTGTTTAAAAGAAAAAAAGCATATCCAAATTTAGAAATCTATTTTAACTTGACAATTCTCTTTATTTATATATATATGTATATATATATTGGTACATGTCTTTTTTTATATATTATATAATAAAAAACAAAAACAAGCATATACAAATTTAAAAAGCTATTTTAACTGATACTTTTATATATATATATATATATATAAGATAAAATAGATTGCAATCAAAATATTCTTCATATATAGATTCTTTTGTTTATTTAACAAAACCAAATCACAATATTTTTATATATTAGATTATTAAAGAGTGCATATATTGAGAAATATTCCAAATTAACATACAATATTGATAAATGTGATAGTAAAGTTTGAGTTGATTCAAGTTATACACATTTTTCTAATAACATGCATAGCAATAGGTAGATGGTTATTGAAATTATCAAATAAATTTGGTAAAACCAAATCAAAGTAAATGTGTACAGTTGTCTTTTATGATAGTCTAATTTAAATATCTCTTAAGATTTAACTTAATGAAACTTAATGATTTTTAATAATCATGATTTTTAATAATCATTCTAATTGTATGAAAGACCATACAAGTCTTCATATAAAATAAATATTTATTTAGACATACTTTCATACAAATCAAATCAATTATGAATTTACAAAAAATATATATTTAACCAAAACTTCATGAAAATCAATCACTCTTATAATATAAAAAACCATACGAGTCTTCATACAAAATAAATACATATTTAGACGTACTTTCATACAACTTAAATCAATTATTAATTTACATATGCTTGTTTTTAAAATTATTAGTTTTTCCATATTATATTTTGATTGTATGGGAATCCATATCATGTTCTTATCATACTTGATTTACATATGCTTGTTTTTAAAATTATTAGTTTTTCCATATTATATTTTGATTGTATGGGAATCCATATCATGTTCTTATCATATTTTGATTTTAGTTATTTTTTAATAATTTTCAAATACAAATAATTTCAAAATTCTTCATAATTTCTTCTCCCAAAATACAAATTTATTTGCTTCAGCCAACTTCTAGTCAAAAAAATAGTTCATCAACAAGAGTCTCAAAGATATGCACTTGGATATGCGTTGTATGTCTAGTCTTTCGGGCATTTCTACTTCATATAGTTTGTTTCATTTTTCAATAGACTTTTTTGTTGTTATCTTAAGGTGAACCAATAGATTTGTTATTTGCTAACCTCTGTTGACAAAGATGATAATATATATAAAATATTTGACTTACCATTATAATAATAGAAAAAAATCAATCAATTAATAAGTGTTTATAAATATTTAAAATCTCACTCAATTAATAAGCCTTCGTAAATTAATTAATGTTTTAGTACAAATTATATATAATGATCTTGATTTATTTAGATCTTTACTAAATCAATTAATAATAATCAAAAAATTATTTATAATGAATATATATATATATATATAGGAAGATTATCTTATCACTAACAATTGTTTATGGAATACCCGAAATGTGATGTAAAGTATGTGTTTATTAACGTAATACATATTTTTTTTTATGACATACCTAAACCAAGTAAAACATTGTTGGAATTATCTAACAAACTACTCTAACTGAATTCTAATTCAATATGTATAGTTATCTTATGCTGGCCTAATTAAAATGATCATCTAAGATTGAAAGTAATGTAACTTAATGAATATTAATAATCATGAGTTGTTATTTGTAAATAATGATCCCTATGTGATAACTCAATCTCAATCTCTTTATTTACACTTCCATTTAGCCATACATCCATACATCATGAATTAGTTATTTACAAATAATAATAATATTGTTTAATAATTAAAAGGATATTATATATTGTTTAAAAAAAGAAAAAGCATATCCTAATTTAGAAATCTATTTTAACTTGACACTTCTCTTTATATATATATATATATATATATATATATATATATATATATATTGGTATATGTCTTTTTTATATATTATATAATTAAAAAACAAAAAAAAGCATAAACAAATTTAAAAAGCTATTTTTACTGATACTTATATATATATATATATATATATTTATGTATAAGATTAAATAGATTGCAATCAAAATATTCTGCATATATTATATTATTTTGTTTTTGAACAAAAATAAATAACAAAATTTTTATATATTAGATTATTAAAAAGTGCATATATTGAGAAATATTCCAAATTAACATAATATAATAATCACCACAAAATAAAAATTGCTCAATTAATTAATATATATCCCAAATTTATGAATGATGATATTTTTTTATATATTCAAGAGACAATAAATTAAATAAAATATTTGACATACCATAATAAAAATAGAAAAACCTCAATCAATTAATAAGCTTCATAAATCTTTATTATGTTTAATCTTCTTTATATATAGTCGTATTACTAGCTCTTAGATGAAGATGATATATTTTGTGAAATATATAATATTCCACATAATTAAAAAAAGGATAAAGTAAATAAATTAATGTTTTAGTATGAATTACATATCATAATCTTGAATTATTTAGATCTTTACTAAATCAATAATTAATTATCTAAAAATGATGTATTGTGAATATATATATATATATAAATATATATATGTGTGTGTGTGTGTATCAAGATTATCAGTTCAGATTGTTTAGTGATAGTAAAGTTTGAGTTGAATCAGTTATACAGATTTTTCTGACAACATGCATAGCATTAAGCAGATGGTTGTTGAAATTATGAAATAAATTTGGTAAAACCAAGTCAAATTAAATGTGTATAGTTGTCTTTTATGATAGTCTAATTAAAATATCTCTTAATAATTAACTTAATGAGACTTAATGATTATGAATAATCATGATTTTATGTGTTAATACCGTATGAAATTTCAATTTGTCTAGAGATCAAATCGAAAAATTGGAAACTTATTAACATAAGTTGGGTTCAGTCCGAGGCTCTTTAACTTCGAAAGATGGTATACGACTTCATACAAAACAAATATATATTTAGACACACATTCACACAAATCAAATTATTTTTATCGTATGAAAGACAATACAAGACTTTATATAAAACAAATATTTATTTAGGGATACTTTCATACAAATCAAATCAATTATGAATTTACATATGCTTTCGCTTTCAAAGTTATTAGTTTTTCCATATTATATTTTTATCATAAGGAAATCCATATTATGTTCTTATTATATTTTGATTTTAGTTATATTTTAAAAATTTTAAAATTCTTTATAATTTCTTCTCAAAAAAATACAAACAAATTTTGTTTGCTACAGTCAACTTCTAGTCAAATAAATAGTTCATCTACAAAAGTATCTTTCCACACAACTCAAAGATCTCCAATTGCATATACGTTGTATGTCTAGTCCTTCGGGCATTTCTACTTCACATAGTATGTTTAATTTTTCAATAGACTTTTTCGTTGCTATCTTATGGTGAAGCATTAGATTTGTTATTTGCTAACCTTTGTTGAGGAAGATGATAAAATATATAAAATATTTGAAATACCAATATAAAAATAGAAAAAAAAAAGAATCAATCAATTAATAAATGTTTGTAAATATTTAAAAACTCACTCAATTAATAAGCCTTCATAAATTAATTAATGTTTTAGTACAAATTATATATAATGATCTTGATTTATTTAGATCTTTACTAAATCAATTAATAAAAATCTAAAAATTATGTATAATAAATGTATATATATATATATATAAAGATTATCTTATCTTTAACAATTGTTTAAGGAATACCCAAAATTTGATGTAAAGTATGAGCTTATTCACGTAATACATATTTTTTTTGACACGCCTAGACCATGTAAAAGTTGTTGGAATTATCTAACAAATTACTCTAATTGAATTCAAATTCAATATGCATAGTTGTCTTATGCTGGCCTAATTAAAATAATCATCTGACATTGAAATTAATGTAACTTAATGAATATTAATAATCATGAGTTATTATTTGTAAATAATGATCGCTACGTCATAACTTAATCTCAAGGTCTTTATTTACACTTCTATGTTCTGATCGTGTGATCTTCCATACGAGACTTCATACAAAATAAATATAGAATTAGGCATATGTGTATACAAATCACATCATTATGGGTGAATTAGTTATTTACTAATAATAATAATAATATTATTTAACAATTAAAAGGATATTATATATTGTTTAAAAAAAAAAAGCATATCCAAATTTAGAGATCTATTTTAAATTGACACTTCTCTTTATATATATATATTGATACATATCTCTTTTATATATTATATAATAAAAAAACAAATAAAACATATAGCTATTTAAACTAATACTTCATATACATATATATATATATATATATAAGATAAAATATATTGCAATCAAAATATTCTACATATATTAGATTATTTTGTTTATTGAACAAAAACAAATGATAAATTTTTTATATATTAGATTATTAAAGAGTGCATATATTGGGAAATATTCCAACTTAACATACAATAATAATCACCAAAAAATAGAAATTACTTAATTAATAAATATATATCAGAAATTTATTAATAATGATATTTTTTATATATTTAAGAGACGATAAATTATATAAAATATTTGACATACCATAATAAAAATAGACAAAAACTCAATCAATTAATAAGCTTCGTAAATCTTTATTATGTTTAATCTTTTTTATATATAGCCATATTACTAGCTCATAGATAAAGATGATATATTTTGCAAAATATATAACATTATATATAATTAAAAAAAATGGATAAAGTAAATATATTAATGTTTTAGTATTAATTACATATCATAATCGTGGTTTATTTAGATCTTTACTAAATCAATTAATAATTATCTAAAAATTATGTATGATTAGTGTATATATATAGGTATATCAGGATTATCTGTTCAGATTGCTTAAGGAATATCCAAAAATTGATAGTAAAGTTTGAGTTTATTCAAGCTATACACATTTTCCTGATAACCTGCGTAGCATTAAGTACATGGTTGTTGAAATCATCAAATAAATTGGGTAAAACCAGGTCAAATTAAATGTGTACAGTTGTCTTTTATGATAGTCTAATTAAACTATCTCTTAAGATTTAACTTAATTAAACTTAATGATTATTAATAATCATGATTTTATGTGTAAATACCGTATGGAATTTTAATATTGTTTAGAGATCAAATTGAAAAATAGGAAACTTATTACTATAAGTTGGGTTCAGTCCCAGGTTCTATAACTTCAAAACAAATATATATTTCGACACACGTTCATACAACTCAAATCATTCTAATTGTATGAAAGACCATACAAGTCTTCATATAAAACAAATATTTATTTAGGCATACTTTCATACAAATCAAATCAATTATGAATTTACAAAAAATATATATTTTACCAAGGCTTCATACAAATCAATCAGTTTTATCGTATAAAAAACCATACGAGTCTTCATACAAAACAAATACATATTTAGACATACTTTCATACAAGTCAAATCAATTATGAATTTACATATGCTTTCGTTTTTAAAATTATTAGTTTCTCCATATTATATTTTGATCGTATGGAAATCCATATCATGTTGTTATCATATTTTGATTTTAGTTATTTTTTTATAATTTTAAAATACAAATAATTTCAAAATTCTTCATAATTTCTTCTCCCAAAATACTAACACATTTGTTCGCTTCAATCAACTTCTAGTCAGATAAGTATATCATCAACAAGAGTATCTTTCCACACAGCTGAAAGATCTCCACTTGCCTATGAGTTGTATATCTAGTCTTTCGAGCATTTCTACTTCATATAGTATGTTTCATTTTTTAATAGACTTTTTCGTTGCTATCTTATGGAAAACCATTAGATTTGTTATTTGCTAACCTGTGTTGACGAAGATGATAAAATATATAAAGTATTTGACATACCATTATAAAATTAGAAAAAATGAATCAATCAATTAATAATTATTTGTGAATATTTACAAACTTACTCGATTAATAAGCCTTCGTAAATTAATTAATGTTAGTACAAATTATATATAAAATGATAGATCTTTACTAAATCAATTAATAATAATCTAAAAATTATGTATATTTAATATATATACATATACATATATATATATATATATATATATATATATATATCTCAAGATTATCTTATCACTAACAATTGTTTAAGGAATACCAAAAATGTGATGTAAACTTTGAGCTTATTCACGTAATACATATTTTTTTATGACACACCTAGCCTAACTAAAAAAATGTTGGAATTATCTAACAAATTACTCAAATTAAATTCAAATTCAATATGTATAGCTGTCTTATGCTGGCCTAATTAAAATAATTATCTAAGATTGTAATTAATGTAACTTAATGAATATTAATAATCATGAGTTATAATTTGTAAAGAATGATCCCTACGTCATAACTCAATCTCAAGCTCTTTATTTACACTTCCATGTACTGATCGTATGATCTTCCATACGAGTCTTCATACAAAACAAATATAGATTTATGCATACATAAATTATATATTTAGAAATATTCCAAATTAACATACAATAATAATCTCCACAAAATAAAAATTACTCAATTAATGTAATAACCTGAATATTTTTATATGCGTAATCATGTTATGTGGAATGATTTATTTTATTCCAATGCAAGCCTATGTGATTTAATTGTTTATGAATCATTAGTTATGCTTCTATGATTTGAATTCAAAGCATATGGAATTAATTGAATTATTATGTGCTTAAGGTAATTAAGTTGGAATTTGTTGTGATCACATTTTATTAAGTTAAATGGGCTTAATAAAAATATTCATGAATTTTGAAGTCCATAATCTGAGGCTCGGAGCCCAATAGGATGACTAAGCCCGGATATTAATTAAAATATATGGTTAATTACAAATTCCAACATTTATGATTGATAAATTCAAAATATATTCTTATACATATCCAAATCCTTTGCAATATTTTAATATGTTATATATTACTATAATTTTAATTCACATTTAAAAGTTTAGATCAATTGGGTATCTATTTTATTTTATATGAATTTTCTATTACTCTAGATCCAAATTTATAAAATGTTACGGTCATTCGAAATACAGGTTTGTAGTGATCCAAATATCATCAATTTTTCATATGTCATTCCTATATTTGTTATTCATCTTTCAGAAAAACATTTCAAGCCGATCTATTTTATATTTTAGGAGTTATGATATTTTTTCTACGATTGGGTAAGATTTACAGCTTTAGTTATTTCAGATTCAAAAATCCAAAATAACTAGTAAATCTTCTAAAGAAGGCACGAAATGTTTATAGCAAACTTTCACAGTATTCTAGTTTCTACAGTTAAAAACTCAACTTGTTCCTCCAAATAGTTTGCGAATTATAAAATATTCATTCCTTACTGCGCCGTAGGAATATACATCGAATCGTCATAAAATCTTCGTTTTAATTTCGA
Organism: Caryopteris x clandonensis; assembly: GCA_028749325.2. NCBI lineage: Eukaryota > Viridiplantae > Streptophyta > Magnoliopsida > Lamiales > Lamiaceae > Caryopteris > Caryopteris x clandonensis. The sequence goes on from JAPYKT020000001.1 coordinate 5,967,688, forward strand.
TTGGACTCAAATCATTGGAAAAATGTCACAAATTTCATCATGTATAATTGGTGTTGATAAAATTGAAGTTTCAAATTTATTTATTATGCACGTAATTCATGGTCAGAATGTGTTTATATTTAATAGAAGCTAGTCTTCACAACCTTTATAAATATTAGTCCTTGCTCCCATGTCTTAACCTGTTTTAAGTCAATTTGTATAGTTACGGTCAATATCATCTTATTATTTTATAGATTAAGATTTTATTTAGTTAAGGGTTTAATAGTGAATAATTCATCTCTATTGTAAGAGCTCCGGAGACCTCGGGTTTAGGATCATACATAATTGCAGATACCATCCCTACTACTGTAAGAGGTGGGTGATATTCTCACACTAATTGTGTGTTGTGGTTTGTTTAATTACCCTCTAGAGAAATGTACATGATTATATGGCAATGATTTATGATATGCATTGGTATTGTGAATTTTAAATGTGACATGATGATTGTTTGATGACATGATTCTATGAAGAAAACGTTTGACTTACATATGTGATGTCTTATTTGCAAGATTTATGGTAAAACCGCACAATGTGTAAGATATATAGATAATACCATACATATATATGGCTAAGATTTGCGGGTATGACCCGGCAAGATTCTGATCGAAAGATCACTTTGGATAGCTCCCGAACTCATGATGCTCAAGCCCCATAAATCTATAGAGGTAGCCCATGGAGTGTTATCCAACATCACCCCCTCACCATTTCAGGTAAGGAAGTCAAAGAGGAGTGAGCTACGCTGTGAAGCTGGCCTGTGGACTGTGCTGTTGCCACATTTAAAAGTTTAAAATTTCTCCTTCATTCCAGAAATTTAAAAGAATTTTGTTTTGCTTTTGAATTACTTTATTATTGATTTTCCAGTGGTTTGATGAACAAGTATATGATATTTCTGTTTTTGGTTTTCTAACAATGATTCAAAATTTTTCTTGTGATTGGTTGTCAAAAAAATAAAATTTGATCGTGGTTTTAGAAGAGGAAGTAGTCGTAATATTCTAAAAGTGATTTTGGGATGTTACAATTAATTAATATATATCCAAAATTTATGAATGATGATTTTTTTATATATTCAAGAGACGATAAATTATATAAAATATTTGACATACCATAATAAAAATAGAACAAAACTCAATCAATTAAAAAGCTTCGTAAATCTTTATTATGTTTAATCATCTTTATATATAGCCATATTACTAGCTCATAGATGAAGATGATATATTTTGTGAAATATATAACATTCCATATAATTAAAAAAAAGGGATAAAGTAAATAAATTAATGTTTAGTATGAATTACATATCATAATCTTGTTTTTATTTAGATCTTTACTAAACCAATCAATAATTATCTAAAAATTATATATGAAGAATATATATATATATATATATATATATATATATATATATATATATATATATATATATATATATATCAAGATTATCTGCTCAGTATTCAAAGGGTGATAGTAAAGTTTGAATTTATTCAACTTATACACATTTTTCTGATAACATGCATAGCATTAAGTATATGGTTGTTGAAATTATCAAATAAATTGGGTAAAACCAAGTTAAATTAAATGTGTACAGTTTTCTTTTATAATAGTCTAATTAAAATATCTCTTAAGATTTAACTTAATTAAACTTAATGATTATTAATAATCATAATTTTATGTGTAAATATTGTATGGAATTTTCAATTTCTTTAGAGATCAAATTGAAAGATAGGAAACTTATTACTATAAATGGGGTTTAGTCCTAGGCTCTATAACTTCGAAAGACGGTATGAGACTTCATACAAAACAAATATATATTTAGACACACCTTCATCGAAATCAAATCATTCTAATCGTATGAAAGACCATACAAGTCTTCATATAAAACAAATATTTATTTAGGCATACTTTCATACAAATTAAATCGATTTTGAATTTATAACAAATATATATTTAACCAAAGCTTCATACAAATCAATCATTCTTATCGTATAAAAAACCACACGAGTCTTCAAACAAAACAAATACATATTTCGACATACTTTCATATAAATCAGTTGTGACGTTACATCTGCTTTCGCTTTTAAAATTATTAGTTTTTCCATATTATGTTTGATCATATGGAAATCCGTATCATGTTGTTATTATAGATTGATTTAAGTTATTTTTTAATAATTTTAAAATACAAATAATTTCAAAATTCTTCATAATTTCTTCTCCCAAAATACATAAAAATTTTGTTTACTTCAGTCAACTTCTAGTCAGATAAATAGTTCATCAACAAGAGTATCTTTCCACACAGCTCAAAGATCTCCACTTGCATATGCATTGCATGTCTAGTTTTTCGGGTATTTCTACTACATATAGTATGTTTCATTTTTCAATAAACGTTTTCGTTGCTATCTTATGGTGAACCATTAGATTTTTTATTTTCTAACCTTTGTTGACAAAGATGATAAAATATATAAAATGTCTGACATACCATTATAAAAGTAGAAACAAAAATCAATCAATGAATAAGTGTTTGTAAATATTTAAAAACTCACTCAATTAATAAGCCTTTGTAAATTAATTAATGTGTTAGTACAAATTATATATAATGATCTTGATTTATTTAGATCTTTACTAAATCAATTAATAATAATCTAAAACTTATGTATAATGAATATATATATATATATATATATATATATATATATATATATATATTTATAAATATACATATATCATGATTATCTTATCACTAACAATTGTTTAAGGATTACCCAAAATGTGATGCAAAGTTTGAGCTTATTCACGCAATACATAATATTTAATGACACGCCTAGCTCAAGTAAAACATTGTTGGAATTATCTAACAAATTACTCTAATTCAAATCAAATTCAATATGTATAGTTGTCTTATGCTGGCCTAATTAAAATGATCATCTAAGATTGCAATTGATATAACTTAATGAATATTAATAATCATGAGTTTTATTTTGTAAATAATGATACATAAGTCATAACTCAATCTCAAGCTCTTTATTTACATTTCCATGTTCTGATCGTATGGTCTTCCATACGAGTCTTCATAAAAAAAAAATTAAGATTTGGGCATACATCTATATAAATCAAATCATTATGGATGAATTAGTTATTTTCTAATAATAATAATAATATTATTTAATAATTAAAAGGATATTATATATTGTTTAAAAAAAGAGAAAGCATATCCAAATTTAGAAATCTATTTTAACTTGACACTTCTCTTTATATATGTATATATATATATATATATTGGTACCTTTCTTTTTTATATATTATAAAATAAAATAAAAAGCATATACATATTTAAATAACTATTTTAACAGATACTTATATATATATATATAAGATTAAATAGATTGCAATCAAAGTATTCTTCATATATCAGATTATTTTGTTCATTGATAAAACATAAATAATAAAATTTTTATATATTAGATTATTAAAGAGTGCGTATATTGAGAAATATTCCAAATTAACATACAATAATAATCACCACAAAATAAAAATTACTCAATTAATTAATATATATCCAAAATTTATGAATCATGATATTTTTTTTAAACATTCAAGAGACAATAAATTATATAAAATATTTGACATACCATAATAAAAATAGAAAAAAACTCAACCAATTAATAATTTTCGTAAATCTTTAGTAAGTTTAATATTCTTTATATATAGCCGTATTACTAGCTCATAGATGAAGATGATATATTTTGTGAAATATATAACATTCAATATAATTAAAAAAAAAGATAAAGTAAATAAATTAATGTTTTAGTATGAATTAGATATCAAGATTATCTGTTTAGATTGTTTAGAGAATATAAAAAATGTGATAGTAAAGTTTGAGTTTATTCAATTATACACATTTTTCTGATAACATGCACAGCATTAAGTAGATGCTTCTTGAAATTATGAAATAAATTGGGTAAAACCAAGTCAAATTAAATGAGTACGGTTATGTTTTATGATAGTCTAATTAAAATATCTCTTAAGATTTAACTTAAGGAAACTTAATGATTATTAATAATCATGATTTTATGTGTAAATACCGTATGGAATTTTAAAATTTTTTAGAGATCAAATTGAAAAATAGGAAACTTATTAGTATAAGTTGGGTTCAGTCCCAAGCTCTATAACTTCGAAAGACGGTATGAGACTTCATACAAAACAAATATATATTTAGACACACATTCATACAAATCAAATCTTTCTAATTGTATGAAAGACCATACAAGTCATCATATAAAACAAATATTATTTAGGCATACTTTCATACAAATCAAATCAATTATGAATTTAAAAAAAATATATATTTAACCAAAGCTTCATACAAATCAATCATTCTTATCGTATTAAAAATCATACGAGTCTTCATACAAAACAAATACATATTTAGGCATACTTTCATACAGGTCAAATCAATTAGGAATTTACATATGCTTTCGCTTTTAAAATTATTAGTTTTTCCATATTTTATTTTCATCGTATGGAAATCCATATCATGTTCTTATCTTATTTTAATTTTAGTTAGTATTTAAAAATTTTAAATTACAAATCATTTTAATATTCTCCATAATTTCTTCTCCTAAAATATAGACAAATTTTGTTTGCTTCAGTCAACTTCTTGTCAAATAAATAGTTCATTAACAAGAGTAACTTTCCACACAACTCAAAGATCTCCACTTGCATATACGTTGTATGTCTAGTCTTTCGGAGATTTCTACTTCATATATTATGTTTCATTTTTCAATAAACTTTTTCGTTGCTATCTGATGATGAACCATTATATATAAAAAAAAATCAATCAATTAATAAGTGTTTGTAAATATTTGAAGACTCACTCAATTAATAAGCCTTCATAATTTAATTAATCTTTTATGAATGAATTAGTTATTTACTAATAACAATAATATTGTTTAATAGGTAAAAGGATATTATATATTGTTTAAAAAAAGAAAAAGCATATCCAAATTTAGAAATCTATGTTAACTTGACAATTCTCTTTATATATATATATATATATATATATATATTGGTACATGTATTTTTTATATATTATATAATAAAAAAACAAAAAAATATACAAATTTAAAAAGCTATTTCAACTTATACTTATATATATATATATATATATAAGATTAAATAGATTGCAATCAAAATATTCTTCATATATTAGATTATTTTGTTTATTGAACAAACAAATAACAAATTTTTTATATATTAGATTATTAAAGAGTGCATATATTGAGAAATATTCCAAATCAACATACAATAATAATCACCACAAAATAAAAATTACTCAACTAATGGAGTAACCTGAATATTTCTATATGCGTAATCATGTTATGTGGAATGATTTATTTTATTCCAGTGCAAGCGTATAGATTTAATTGTTTAAGAATGATTAATTATGCTTCTATTATTTGAATTCAAAGTATATGGAATTAATTGAATTATTTTGTGCTTAAGGTAATGAAGTTTGAATTCGATGTATATTGAATTACTATATGAATGATGATATTTTTTTTATATATTCAAGTGACGATAATTATATAATATATTTGACATACTATAATAAAAAAAACTGAATCAATTAGTAAGCTTCGTAAATATTTTTTATTTTTAATCTTCTTTGTATATGGCCGTATTACAAGCTTATAGATGAAGATGATATATTTTGTGAAATATATAACATTCCATATAATTAAAAAAAAAAGAAAAAGTAAATAAATTAATGTTTTAATATAAATTACATATCATAATCTTTATTTATTTAGATCTTTACTAAATCAATTAATGATTATCTAAAAACTATGTATGATGAATATATATAGTCCACTAACTTCTAGCCCAAGTAAAACATTGTTGGAATTATCTAACAAATTACACTAATTCAATTCAAATTCAATATGTATAGTTGTCTTATGCTGGCCTAAATAAAATGATCATCTAAGATTGAAAATAATGTAACTTAGTGAATATTAATAATCATGGGTTTTATTTGAAAATAATGATCCCTACGTCATAACTCAATCTCAAGTTCTTTATTTACACTTCCATGTTCTGATCGCATGATCTTCCATACGAGTATTCATACAAAACAAATATAGTTTTAGGCATACATCTATACAAATCAAATTAGTATGGATGACTTAGTTATTTACTAATAATAATAATATTGTTTAATAATTAAAAGGATATTATATATTATTTATAAAAGAGAAAAAGCATATCCAAATTTAGAAATCTATTTTAACTTGACACTTCACTTTATATATATATATATATATATATATATTGGTACATGTCTTTTTTACATATTATATAATAAAATAACTAAAAAAAACATACAAATTTAAAAAGCTATTTTAACTGATACTTACATATATATATATATATATAAGATAAAACAGATTGCAATCAAAATATTCTTCATATATTAGATTATTTTGTTTATTGAACAAAACAAATAAGAAATTTTTTATATATTAGATTATTAAAGACTGCATATTTTGTGAAATATTCCAAAATTAACATACAATAATAATCACCACATAATAAAACTACTCAATTAATGTAGTAACCTGATTTCTATCTGCATAATCATGTTATGTGTAATGATTTATTTTATTCCAATGCTATCCTATAGATTTAATTGTTTAAGAATGATTATTTATGCTTCTATTATTTCAATTCAAAGTATATGGAATTAATTGAATTATTATGTGCTTAAGGTAATTAAGTTGGAATTTGTTGTGGTCACATTTTATTAAGTCAAATGGGCTTAATAAAAATATTCATGAATTTTGAAGTCCATAAACTGAGGCCCAGAGCCTTCTAGGATGACAGCGCCCAGATATAAATATATAATGGATGGTTTAATTACAGATTAATAGTCATACAAAAAATAAAAAATTAGGGTTTGGATTCTCCAGGGAGCCGCCATTATTCATTCAAGATCCTTCTTCCTTTCTTTCAACTTTCATGTACTTTATGGAATCAAATTCGAAAGTCTTAACTATATATCTCAAAACTCTATGAAATTTTAATATGTTGTTCCCTATTATGATTATGAGTCACGGTTAAAATATTAAGTATATTAGAAATGTATTCTATTTTATATGAATTTTCTACCACTTGCTATCCAGCTTTACAAATTCCAGCATTTAATATTGAAAATTTCAAAATATATTCCTACACATATCCAAATACCTTGAATTTTGAATATTTTAACCAGTTCTATAATTCTAATTCAATTTTAAAATTTTAGGTGAATTGGGTATCTATTTTATTTTATATGAATTTTTTATTACTCTAGATCCAAATTTATAAATTGTTACGATTCTGATTTGAGAATTCAAAATACAGGTTTTTAGGTATCTAAAAATCTTCAATTTTTAATATATCTTTACTATATCTGTTATTCATCTTTCAAAAAAAATTCAAGTTGATCTAAATTATATTTTTGGAGTTATGATATTTTTCCTACGGTTGGGAAGGATTTACAACTTTAGTTATTTCGATTTAAACAATACAAAATAACTAGTAAATCTTCTCAAAAAAGGCACAAAATTTTTACAGCATACTTTCAAAACATTCTAGGTTCTATAGCTGTGTATTATAAAATATTCATTCCTTACTACACCATAGGAATATACATCGAATCATTATAAAATCTTCGCTTTAAGTCCGATTGGACTCAAATCAGTGGCAAAATGTCACAAATTTTATTATGTATAATTGGTGTCGAGAAAATTGAAGTTTTGAATTTATTTACTGTGCACGTAATTCAAGATCAGAATGTGTTTAAGTTTAATAGAAGCTCATTTTCAAAACCTTTATAAATATTAGTCCCCCGTTTCCACTTCCTAACCTGTTTTAAGTCAATTTGTACAGTTCTGGTCAATAGCATCTTAGTATTTTACAGATTAAAATTTTATTTAGTTAAGGGGTTAGTAGTGAATAATTCATCCCTATTGTAGGAGCTCCGGAGACCTCGGATTTAGGAACATACATAATTGCAGATACCATCCCTACTACGGTAAGAGAGGGTGATACTCTCACACTAATCGTGTGTTGTGGTTTGTTTAATTACCTTCTGGACAAATGTACATGTTTATATGACAATGATTTATGATATGCGTTGGTATTGTGAATGTTAAATATGACATGATGATGGTTTGATGACATGATTCTATGAAAAGAATGTTTGACATACATATGTGATGTCTTATTTGCAGGATTTGCGGTAAAGTTGCACAATTGTAAGATAAACGGATAATACCATACATTGATATGGCTAAAATTTACGGGTATGACCCATACAAGATTCTAATCGAAAGATCACTTCAGGTAGCTCCTAAACTCATGATGCTCGATTGGGACAAAGCGGTCCCCAGCAAGATAGATGTGCTCTTATGGTTATATGTGAAGTCCTTTAGTGTACAAGGTGCCTCTATGCAATGTAAATTGTTATGCTCTCATGTATATGTGCTCTTGTGGGTAAAAGAGTTAGCCTATGGAGTTTTATCCAACACTCACCCCCTCACCATTTCTGGTAAGGAAGTCAAGGAGGAGTGAGCTACGCTGTGAAGTCGGCCTATGGACTGTGCTGTTGCCACATTTAAAAGTTTAAAATTTCTCGTACATTCCATAAATTTAAAAGAATTTTATTTTTCTTTTGAATTGCTTTATTATTGATTTTCCAGTTGTTTGATGAACAAGTACATGATATTTCTGTTATTGGTTTTTTAACAATGATTCAAAAAAAATTCGGTGATTGGTTGTGAAAAAAAAATTAAATCTCAGTTTTATAAGGCGAAGTAGTCGCAATATTCTGAAAGTGATTTTGGGATGTTACAATTAATTAATATATATCCAAAATTTATGAATGATAATATTTTATTTTTATATATTCAATAGACGAAAAATTATATAAAATATTTGACATACCATAATAAAATTGAAAAAAACTCAATCAATTAATAATCTTCGTAAATCTTTATTATCTTTAATCTTCTTTATATATAGTCGCATTACTAGCTCTTAGATAAAGATGATATATTTTTTGAAACATATAACATTCAATATAATTAAAAGACAAAGGATAAAGTAAATAAATTAATATTTTAGTATAAATTACATATCATAATCTTGATTTATTTAGATCTTTACTAAATCAATTAATAATTATCTAAAACTTATGTATGATGAATATATATATAAATATATATATATATATATATATATATATATATATCAAGATTATCTATTCAAATTGTTTAAAGAATATCCAAAAGGTGATAGTAAAGTTTAATTTTATTCAAGTTATACACATTTTTCTGATAACATGCATAGCATTAAGTAGATGGGTGTTGAAATTATCAAATAAATTGGGTAAAATCAAGTCAAATTAAATGTGTACAGTTATCTTTTATTATAGTCTAATTAAAATATCTCTTAAGATTTCACTTAATGACACTTAATGATTATTAATAATCATGATTTTATGTGTAAATACCGTATGAAATTTTTAATTTGTTTATAAATCAAATTGAAAGATAGGAAATTTATTACTATAAGTTGGGTCTATTCCCAAGTTCTATAACTTCGAAAGATGGTATAAGACTTCATACAAAACAAATATATATTTAGACACACATTCATACAAATCAAATCATTCCAATCGTATGAAAGACCATACAAGTCTTCATATAAAACAAATATTAATTTAGGCATACTTTCATACAAATCAAATCAACTATGAATTTAAAAATATATATATATATTTAACCAAAGCTTCATAGAAATCAATCATTCTTATCATATAAAAACCATACGAGTCTTCATACAAAACAAATACATATTTAGACATACTTACATACAACTCAAATCAATTATGAATTTACATATGCTTTCGCTATTAAAATTATTAGTTTTTCCATATTTTATTTTGATCTTATGGAAATCCATATCATGTTCTTATCATATTTTGATTTTAGTAAGTTTATAATGATTTTTAAATGCAAATAATTTCAAAATTCTTTATATAATTTCTTCTCCCAAAATACAGACAAATTTTGCTTGCTTCAGTCAACTTCTAGTCAAATAAATAGTTCATCAACAAGATATATTGTTTAAAAAACTGAAAAAGCATATCCAAATTTAGAAATCTAATTTAACTTGACACTTTTGCTTATATATATATTGGTACATGTCTTTTTTTTTAACTGATAGTTATATATATATATAAGATAAACTAGATTGCAATCATAATATTCTACATATATTAGATTATTTTGTTTATTGAACAAAAACAATTACAAATTTTTATATATTAGCTTATTAAAGAGTGCATATATTGAGAAATATTCCAAATTAACAAACAATATTAATCACCACATAATAAAAATTACACAATTAATTAATATAAACCCATAATTTATAAATGATGATATCATTTTATATATTCAAGAGATGATAAATTATATAAAACATTTGACATACCATAATAAAAATTGAAAAAAACTCAATCAATTAATAAGCTTCATAAATCTTTCTTATGTTTAATCTTCTTTATATATAGGCGTATTACTAGCTCATAGATGAAGATGATATATTTTGTGAAATATATAATATTCCATATAATTTATAAAACGGATAAAGTAAATAAATTAATGTTTTAGTATGAATTACATATCATAATCTTGGTTTACTAAATCAATTAATAATTTTCTAAAAGTTATGTATGATTAATAAATATATATACATACATATATATATATATCAAGATTATCTGTTTAGATTGTTTAAAGAATTTCCAAAAGGTGATAGAGTTTGAGTCTATTCAAGTTATACACATTTTTCTGATAACATGCATAAGATTAAATAGATGGTTGTTGAAATTATCAAATAAATTTGGTAAAACCAAGTAAAATTAAATGTGTATAGTTGTCTTTTATGATACTCTAATTAAAATATTTCTTAAGATTTAACTTAATGAAACTTAATGATTACTAATAATCATTATTTTATGTGTAAATACCGTATGGAATTTTCAAATTGTTTAGAGATCAAATTGAAAAATAGGAAAGTTATTACTATAAGCTGGGTTCAGTCCCAGGCTCTATAACTTTGAAAGATGGTATGACACTTCATACAAAACAAATATATATTTAGACACACATTCATACAACTCAAATCATTCTAATTGTAAGAAAGACCATACAAGTCTTCATAAAAAACAAATATTTCTTTTGGCATACTTTCATACAAATCAAATCAATTATGAATTTACAAAAAATATATATTTAACAAAAGCTTCATACCAATCAGTCACTATACAAAAAAACATACGAGTCTGCATACAAAACAAAAACAAATTTAGACATACTTTCATCCGCTTTTAAAATTATTAGTTTTTCCATATTATATTTTGATCGTATGGAAATCCATATCTTGTTCTTATCATATTTTGATTTTAGTTATTTTTTAATAATTTTAAAATACAAATAATTTCAAAATTCATCATAATTTCTTCTCCCAAAATACAGACAAATTTTGTTTACTTGAGTCAACTTCTAGTCAAATAAATAGTTCATCAACAACAGTATTTTTCCACACAACTCAAAGATCTCCACTTGTATATGCGTTGTATGTCTAGTCTTTTGGACATTTCTACTTCATATAGTATGTTTCAATTTTCAATAAACTTTTTCGTTGCTATCTTATGGTGAGCCATTAGCTTGTTATTTGCTAACCTTTGTTGACGAATATCATAAAATATATAAAATATTTGATATACCATTATAAAAATAGAAAAAAAGAATTACTCAATTTACATGTGTTTGTAAATATTTAAAAACTCACTCATTTAATAAGCCTTCGTAAATTAATTAATGTTAGTACAAATTATATATAATGATAGATCTTTACTAAATCAATTAATAATAAACTAAAATTTATATATAATTAATTAATATATATATCAAAATTATCTTATCACTAACAATTGTTTAAGGAATACCCAAACTATGATGTAAAGTTTGAGCTTATTCACGTAACAATATTTATTTTATGACACACCTAGCCCAAGTAAAAAATTGTTGGAATTATCTAACAAATTACACTAACTTAATTCAAATTAAATTTGTATTGTTGTCTTATGCTGGCAGAATTAAAATGATTATCTAAGATTGAAATTAATGTAACTTAATGAATATTAATAATCATGAGTTATTATTTGTAAATAATGATCCCTATGTCATAACTCAATCTCTAGCTCTTTATTTACACTTCCAAGTTCTGATCGTATGGTCTTCCATACTAGTCTTCATACAAAAAAAATATAGATTTAGGCATACATCTATACAAATCAAATCATTATGGATGAATCAGTTATTTACTAATAATAATAATATTGTTTAATAATTAAAAGGATATTATATATTGTTTAAACAAAAATCCAAATTTAGAAATCAATTTTAACTTGACACTTCTCTTTATTTATATATATATATATATATATGTATATATTAGTACATGTCTTTTTTATATATTATATAATAAAAAAAACAAAAAATAGCATATACCTATTTTAACTAATACTTTATATATATATATATATATATATATATATATATATTTAACATAAAATAGATTACATTCAAAATATTCTTCATATATTAGATTATTTTGTTTATTGAACAAAAACAAATAACAAAATTTTTATATATTAGATTATTTAGAGTACATATATTGAGAAATATTCGAAATTAACATACAATAATAACCACTACAATATTTGACATACCATAATAAAAATAGTAAAAAACTCACTCAATTAATAAGCCTTCGGAAAATAATTAATGTTTTAGTACAAATTATATATAATGATCTTGATTTATTTAGATCTTTACTAAATCAATTAATAATAATCTAAAAATTATGTTTATGAATATATATATATATATATATATCAAGATTATCTTATCACTAACAATCGTTCAAGGAATACCCAAAATGTGATGTGAAGTTTGAACTTATTAACGTAATACAAATTTTTTTATGACACTCCTAGACTAAGTAAAATATTGTTGGAATTTTCTATCAAATTACTATAATTCAATTCAAATTCAATATGTATAGTTGTCTTATGCTGACCTAATTAAAATGGTCATTTAAGATTGAAATTAATGTATCTTATATGAATATTAATAATCAAGAGTTTTTATTTGTAAATAATGATCCTTACGTCATAACTCAATCTCAATCTCTTTATTTACACTTCCATGTTTTGATCGTATGGTCTTCCATACGAGTCTTCATACAAAAAAAATTTAGATTTTGGCATACATCTATACAAATCAAATCATTAAGGATAAATTAGTTATTCACTAATAATAATAATATTTTTTATTAAGTTAAAAAGATATTTTATATGATTTAAAAAAAAAAGGAAAAACATATCCAAATTTAGAAATCTATTTAAACTTGACAATTCTATTTGTGTGTGTGTATATATATATATATATATATTGGTACATGTCTTTTTATATATTATATAATAAAAAACCTATACAAATTTAAAAAGCTATTTTAACTGATAGTTTATATATATATATATATATATAAGATAAAATTTGTGGCAATCAAAATATTCTTCATATATTAGATTATTTTGTTTATTCATGAAAAACAAATAACAAATTTTTTATATATTAGATTATTAAAGAATGCAAATATTGAGAAATATTCCAAATTAACATACAATAATAATTACCATAAAATAAAAATTACTCAATTAATGTAGTAATTTGAATATTTCTATATGCGTAATCATGTTATGTGGAATAATTTATTTTATTCCAGTGCAAGCCTATGTGATTTAATTATATTGTTTATGAATGATTAATTATTCTTCTATGATTTGAATGCAAAGTATATGGTATTAATTGAATTGTTATGCTGGCCAAATTAAAATGATTATCTAAGATTGAAATTAATGTAACTTAATGAATATTATTAATCATGATTTATTGTTTGTAAATAATGATCCCTACGTCATAACTCAATCTCAAACTCTTTATTTACTAAATCAGTTTATATTTATTTAAAAATTATTTATTATGAATATATTTATATATATATATATATATATATATATCAAGATTATCTATTCAGATTGTTTGAGTTTATTCAAGTTATACACATTTTTTTGGATAACATGCATAACATTAAGTAGATGGCCATTGAAATTATCAAATAAATTGGATAAAACCAAGTCAAATTAAATGTGTAAAGTTGTCTTTTATGATATTCTAATTAAAATATCTCTTAAGATTTAACTTAATGAAACTTAAATATTATTAATAATCATGATTTTATGTGTTAATACCGTATGGAATTTTCAATTAGTTTAGATATCAAATTGAAAAATAGGAAACTTATTACTATAAGTTGGGTTCAATCCCAATCTCTATAACTTAGAAAGACGGTATGAGATATAAAAAAACCATACGAGTCTTCATACAAAACAAATACATAATTAGATATACTTTCATACTAGTTAAATCAATTATGAATTTAAATATATTTTCGCTTTTAAAAGTATTAGTTTTTCTATATTATATTTTGATCGTATGGAAATCCATATCATGTTCTTATCATATTTTTATTTTAGTTATTTTTTAATAATTTTAAAATACAAATAATTTCAAAATTCTTAATTAGTTCTTCTCCCAAAATAAAGAGAAATTTTGTTTGCTTCACTCAACTTCTAGTCAAATAAATAGTTCATTAACAAGAGTATGTTTCCACAGAAAGCAAAGATATGTTGTATGTCTAGTCTTTCGGGAATTTCTACTTCATATAGTATGTTTCATTTTTCAATAGATTTTTTCGTTGCTATCTTATGGTGAACCATTAGATTTATTATTTGCTAACCTTTGTTGATGAAGATGATAAAATATATAAAATATTTGACAAACCATTATAAAACTAGAAAAAAAAAATCAATCAATTAATAAGTGTTTGTAAATATTGAAAAACTCACTCAATTAATAAGCCTTCGTAAATTAATTAATATTTCAGTACAAATTATATATAATGATCTTGATTTATTTATATCTTTACTAAATCAATTAACAATAATCTAAAAATTATGTATAATGAATATATATATGTATATATCAAGATTATCTTATCACTAACAATTGTTTAAGGAATACCCAAAATGTGATGTAAAGTTTGAGCTTATTCACGTAATATATATATTTTTTTATAACACGCCTTGCCAAAGTAATAAATTTTTGAAATTATCTAACAAATTACTCAAACTCAATTCAAATTCAATATTTATAGTTGTCATATGTTGGCCTAATTAAAATGATTATCTAAGATTGAAAGTAATGTAACGTAATGAATATTAATAATCATTACTTATTATTTGTAAATAATGATCCCTACGTCATAACTCAATCTCATACACTTTATTTACACTTCCATGTTCTGATCATATGGTCTTCCATATGAGTCTTCATACAAACCAAATATAGATTTAGGCATACATCTATATGAATCAAATCATTATGATGAATTAGTTATTTACTAATAATAATAATATTGTTTAATAATTAAAAGGATATTATATATTGTTTAGAAAAAGAAAAAGCATATCCGAATTTAGAAATCTATTTTAACTTGACACTTCTCTTTATATATATATATATATTGGTGTATGTCTTTGTTATATTTTAGGAGTTATGATATTTTTCCTACGGTTGGGCAGGATTTACAGCTTTAGTTATTTCGGTTTCAAAAATCCAAAATAACTAGTAAATCTTCTAAAAAAGGCACAAAACTTTTTGTAGCATACTTTCACAGCATTCTAGTCTCTACAGTTAAAAATTCAGCTGGTTCCTCCATATAGTTTGCAACTTATAAAATATTCATTCCTTACTACGGCTTAGGAATATACATCGAATTATCATAAAATCTTCGTTTTAAGTCCAATTGGACTCAAATCAGTGGAAAAATGTCACAAATTTCATTATGTATAATTGCTGTTGAGAAAATTAAAGTATCGAATATATTTACAATGCACATAATTCGAGGTCAGAATGTCTTTACTTTTAATAGAAGCTCGTTTTCTCAGCCTTTATAAATATTAGTCCCTGCTCCCACTTTCTAACCTGTTTTAAGTCAAATTCTTTGAACTGTTCTGGTCAATAGCATTTTAATATTTTATACATTAAGATTTTATTTAGTTAAGGGGTTAATAGTGAATAATTCATCCATATTGTAGGAGCTCCGGAGATCTCAAGTTTAGGACCATACATAATTGCAGATACAATCCCTACTACTATAAGAGGTGGGTGAACTCTCACACTAATCATGTGTTGTGGTTTGTTTAATTACCCTGTACAAAAATGTACATGTTTATATGGCAATAATTTATGATATGCGTATTGTGAATATTAAATGTGACATGATGAGGGTTTGATGACATGATTTTATGAAGAGAATGTTTGACACACATATGTGATGTCTTATTTGCAAGATTCGCAGTAAAGCCGCACAATGTGTAAGCTATACGGATAATACCGTACATAGACATGGCTAAGGTTTACGGATATGACCCGCACAAGATTCTGATTGAAGATCACTTCGGGTAGCTCCCAAACTAATGAGGCTCGAGTGGGACAATGCGGTCCCAAGCAAGATTGATGTGCTCTTATGTATACTATAATAAGTAAATTGTATACATATTACAATGTTCATGATTTATGGTTATATGTGAAGTGTTTTACCGTACAAGGTGCCCCTATGGGACGTAAATTGTTGTGCTCTCAAGTATATGTGCTCTTACGGGTAAAAGAGCTAGTTCACGGAGTGTTATCCAACACTCACCCCCACACCATTTCAAGTAAGAAATTCAAGGAGAAGTGAGCTACGTTGTGAAGCCGGCATGTAGACTGTGCAGGGGCCACATTTAAAAGTTTAAAATTTCTCGTTTATTCCATAAATTTAAAAGAATTTTTTTTTTTGCTTTTAAATTGTTTATTATTGATTTTCCAGTGGTTTGATGAACAAGTATATGATATTTCTGTTTTTGGTTTCTTAACAATGATTCAGAATTTTTTTAGTAATTTGTTGTGAATTTTTTTAAATCGTTGTTTTAGAAGGTGAAGTAGTGTTATATATATATATATATATATATATATATATATATATATATATATATTCAAGAGATGATAAATTATATAAAATATTTGACATACCATAATAAAAATAGAGAAAAACTCAATCAATTAATAAGCTTCGTAAATCTTTATTATATTTAATATTCTTTATATATAGCCGTATCACTAGCTCATAGATGAAGATGATATATTTTGTGAAATATATAGCATTCTATATAATTAAAAAAAATGATAAAGTAAATAAATTAATGTTTTATAATGAATTACATAGCATAATCTTGATTTATTTAGATCTTTACAAAATCAATTAATAATTATCTAAAAATTATGTATGATGAATATAGTTATATCAAAATTATCGCTTCAGATTTTTTAAAAAATATCTAGAAGGTAATAGTAAAGTTTGAATTTATTCAAGTTATACACAATTTTTAGATAACATGCATAGCATTAAGTAGATGGTTGTTGAAATTATCAAATAAATTGGGTAAAACCAAGTCAAACTAAATGTGTACAATTGTCTTTTATGATAGTCTAATTAAAATATCTCTTAAGATTTAACTTAATGAAGCTTAATGATTATTAATAATCATGATTTTATGTGTAAATATCGTATGAAATTTTAAATTTGTTTAGAGATCAAATTGAAAGATACGAAACTTATTACTATAAGTTGGGTTCAGTCCGAGGCTCTATAACTTTGAAAGATGGTATGAGACTTTATACAAAACAAATATATATTTAGACACACATTCATACAAATCAAATTATTCTAATCGTATGAAAGACCATACAAGTCTTCATATAAAACAAATATTTATTTACTCGTAGTTTCATACAAATCAAATAAATTATGAATTTACAAAAAATATATATTTAACCAATGCTTCATACAAATCAATAATTCTTATTGCATAAAAACCATACGAGTCTTCATACAAAACAAATACATATTTAGACATACTTTCATACAAGTCAAATCAATTATGAATTTACATATGCTTTCTCTTTTAAAATTATTAGTTTTTCCATATTATATTTTGATCATATGGAAATCCATATCTGGTTCTTATCATAATTTGATTTTCGTTTTTTGAATAATTTTAAAATACAAATAATTTAAAAATTCTTCATAATTTCTTCTCCAAAAGTATAGGCAAATTTTGTTTGCTTCAGTCAACTTCTAACCAAATAAATAGTTTATCAACAAGAATATCTTTCCACACAACTCAAAGATCTCCACTTCCATATGCATTGTATATCTAGTCTTTCGGGCATTTCTACTTCATATAGTTTGTTTAATTTTTTATTATACTTTTTCGTTGCTATCATATGGTGAACCATTAGTTTGTTATTTGCTGACCTTTCTTGATGAAGATGATAAAATATATAAAATATTTGACATAGCGTTATAAAATTAGAAAAAAAAATCAATCAATTAATAAGTTTTTGTAAATATTTAAAAACTCAATCAATTAATAAGCCTTCGTAAATTAATTATTGTTTTACTACAAATTATATATAATGATCTTAATTTATTTAGATCTTTACTAAATCAATTAATAATAATCTAAAAATTATGTATAATGAATATATATATATATATACACATCAATATTATCTTATCAGTAACAATTGTTTAAGGAATACCCAAAATATGATGTAAAGTTTGAGCTTATTCACGTAATACATATTTTTTTTACTACACGCCTAGCCCATGTAAAACATTGTTGGAATTATGTAACAAATAACTCTAATTCAATTTAAATTCAATATGTATAGTTATCTTATGTTGTCCTAATTAAAATGATCGTCTACGATTGAAATTAATATAACTTAATGAATATTAATAATCATAAGTTTTTATTAGTAAATAATGATCCCTATGTCATAACTCAATATCAAGCTCTTTATTTACAATTCCATGTTCTGATCGTATGGTTTTCCATACGAGTCTTCAAACAAAACAAATACGGATTTAGCATACATCTATACAAATCAAATCAATATAGATAAATTAGTTATTTACTAATAAGAATAATATTTTTTAATTATTAAAAGGACATTATATATTGTTCAAAAAGAGAAAAAGCATATCCAAATTTAGAAATCTATTTTAACTTGACACTTCACTTTATTTATATATATATATATATATATATATATATTGGTACATGTTTTTTTAATATATTATATAATAAAAAAAAGTATATACAATTTATAAAAGCTATTTTAACCGATACTTTTATATATATATATACAAGATAAAATAATTGCAATCAAAAATATTCTTCATATACTAGATTATTTTTTTTATTGAACAAAAACAAATAATAAAATTTTTACATATTAGATTATTAAAAAGTGCATCTATTGAGAAATATTCCAAATTAACATACAATAATAATCACCACAAAATAAAAACTACTCAATTAATTAATATATATCCATTCATTTTTTTATATATTCTAGAGATGATAAATTATATAAAATATTTTACATACCATAATAAAAATAGAAAAAACTCAATCAATCAGTAAGCTTCGTAAATCTTTATTACATTTAATCTTCTTTATATATAGTCGTATTACTAGCTCATAGATGAAGATGATATATTTTGTGAAATATATAACATTCCGTATAATTAATTATTTAATTAATGATTGATTTATTTATATCTTTACTAAATAAATTAATAATTATCTAAAAATTATGTATGTTGAATATATATATATATATATATATATATATATATATATCAAGATTATCTATTGAGATTGTTTAAGAATATTCAAAAGGTAATAGTAAAGTTTGAGTTCATTCAAGTTATACACATTTTTCTGATAACATGCATAGCATTAAGAAGATGATTATTGAAATTATCAAATAAATTTGGTAAAACCAAGTCAAATTAAATGTATACAGTTGTCTTTTATGATAGTCTAATTAAAATCTCTTAAGATTTAACTTAATGATTATTAATAATCATGATTCTATGTGTAAATACCATATGGAATTTTCAATTTGTTTAGAAATCAAATTAAAAAAAAAAAAAAGGAAACTTATTACTATAAGTTGGGTTCAGTTCTAGGCTCTATGACTTCAAAAGACGGTATGATACTTCATACAAAACAAATATATAAATTTAGACACACATTCATACAATTAAATCATTCTAATCGTATGAAAGACCATACATGTCTTCATATAAAACAAATATTTATTTAGGCATACTTTCATACAAATCAAATCAATTATAAATTTACTAAAAATATATATTTAACAGAAGATTCATACAAATCAATCATTCTTATCATATAAAAAACCATACGTGTCTTCATACAAAATAAATACATATTTAGACATACTCTCATACAAGTCAAATCAATTATGAATTTACATATGCTTTCATTTTTTAAAATTATTAGTTTTGCCATATTATATTTTGATTGTATGGAAATCCATATCATGTTCTTATCATATTTTGATATTAGTTATTTTTTAATAATTTTAAAATACAAATAATTTCAAAATTCTTCATAATTTCTTCTCCCAAAATACAGACAAATTTTGTTTGCTTTAGTAATCTTCTAGTCAAATAAATAGTTCATCAACAAGAGTATATTTTCATACAACTCAAAGATTTGCACTTGCATATGCGTTGTATGTCTAGTCTTTCGGGCATTTTTACTTCATATAGTATGTTTCATTTATCAATTGACTTTTTCGTTGCTTTCTTATGGTGAACCATTAGATTTGTTATTTTCTAACCTTAGTTGACGAAGATGATAAAATATATAGAATATTTGACATACCATTATAAAAATAGAAAACAAATCAATCAATTAATAAATGTTTGTAAATATTTAAAAACTCACTCAATTAATAACCCTTCGTAAATTAATTAATGTTTCAGTACAAATTATATATAATGATCTTATTTTATTTAGATCTTTACTAAATCAATTAATAATAATAAAAAACTTATGTATATAATGAATATATATATATAAGGAATATATATATATATCAAGTTTATCTTATCACTAATAATTGTTTAAAGAATACCCAAAATGTGATGTAAAATTTGAGCTTATTCACGTAATACATATTATTTTATGACACGCCTAGCCCAAGTAAAATATTGTTGGAATTATCTAAAAAATTACTCTAATTCAATTCAAAATTCAGTATGTATAGTTGTCTTATGCTGGCCTAATTAAAATGATTATCTAAGTTTGAAATTAATGTAACTTAATGAATATTAATAATCATGGGTTTTATTTTTAAATAATGAGCTTATGTGGAATGATTTATTTTATTCCAATGCAAGCCTATGTAAACATTGAGTCTTCATACAAAACAAATATAGATTTAAACATACATCTATACAAATCAAATCATTACGGATGAATTAGCTATTTACTAATAATAATATTGTTTAATATTTAAAAGGATATTATATATTGTTTAAAAAAATGAAAAAGCATATCCAAATTTAGAAATCTATTTTAACTTGACACTTCTCTTTATATATATATATATATATATATATATATATATATATATATATATTGGTACATTCCATTTTTATATATTATATAATAAAAAACAAAAAAAAACATATACAAATTTAAAAATCTATTTTAACTGATATATATATATATATATATTTATATATAAGATTAAATAGATTGCAATCAAAATATTCTTCATCTAAAAATTTATGCATGATGAATATATATATATATATATATTTATATATTTAGATTATCTGTTTAGATTGTTTAAAGAATTTCCAAAAGGTGATAGGAAAGTTTGAGTTTATTCAAGTTATACACATTTTTCTGATAACATGCATAGGATTAAGTAGATGGTTGTTGAAATTATCAAATAAATTGGGTAAAACCAAGTCAACTTAAATGTGTACATTTGTCTTCTATGATAGTCTACTTAAAATATCTCTGATGATTTAACTTAAATGTAAGTTAATAATCTATTTTATGTGTAAATACTATATGGAATTTCCCATTTGTTTAGAGATCAAAT